>JAVYIG010005393.1:0-137725 GCA_035222895.1 Strongylocentrotus droebachiensis | reverse complement strand
TCTTTCTTTTCCTTAATTCTTTCCTTTCTTTTCCTTTCTTTCCTTTCTTTTCCTTTCTTTCTTTTCTTTTCCTTTTTTTTTTCTTTCCCTTTCCCCTCTCTTTTTTCCCCTCCCCTTTTCTCTTTTTTCCCGATTTCAGCGCAATTTCTTATTATGCTTATATTATTATGCTGCGACTACCCATATGACATATAACATAGAAATATAAAGGAATAATCATAAACTATATAAAAGACAAGAAATATAGACTAAAGAATATTGATTGTCTCTAAGCAATGTGATAACTTCCCACTTATGCAATATACAGCAATACATGTTGTATTATAAGCCAATCAACATCCAAACATCAACCCTTAAATACAATTAGGCCTATGGGATAATTATGAGCAGGTTTATTCGATTGAAAACTACCAAATAATAATGGTCAGACAATCCTTGTGCCAAGCAAATACAAACTCTTCACAGTATTCTGAGCTCTTAAAGGGAGTGGATCGCCAGTTTCCATGTGCAGAAGGCCATAATTCGCTGACACCAGACTTGGTGGAAATACCATTGATGGGGGTACAATTTTGCACACAGCAAACCCATAGTCCAGTCAAGAATTACCCCCAATCTCTGGAGAGCTCGAGAGTCTTCGGCAAATCAAAGCATTACATAAGGTCCAATGGTCATAAAACATCAAGGCTAACCCTGGTGATTGACAACACCTGTTATTGGTAAGCACCCGAACGGTGTCGAATTCCCCATGAGAGCCGACTACTCAGTGACTTTAAGCAAACATGCCTCCTATCACTAATCCCCCTGTCCTAGCCACAATGGAGAGTGTTGCTCAACAACACAACATTAACGAGAATATTGGGAAGAAAGGGAGAGAAAGAGAGAGTGTGTGTGTGTGTTCCTCTACCACGAGTGAGGTTGACCTCTGTACAGACTGACCCAAGATAGATAAGGGAGAGATGGAAGAGGGGGAGAGATCTACTCTGTTGTTCCAACACTATGTATCTACACTGGATCATACACATTATCACAATGGCACTGTTGCATAGTATATCACCTAATTTACAATTAGAGTAGGTTCTGAATGATAAATTTTAAATCTGGAAACTACCATTCATGATATTAGACTTACCTTTTCTTTATCACCCTAGACTAGCTTTATAGTATTTACAAACTGCAATACTAGGTGGAGGATAAACGTTCATATAGCAGTTCGGTACCTCGTTTATAATTTGACATACTATTCTTTTCATCAGAAAGTTCAACCTCAATGGAAGTACTCGTACAATGTATACTTCTGTTCTGACATAGAAATCAAAGTTAATACTTTTAAGAACGGTAAGAGTACCACGTGCATCGATCACCACTTGCCCGGCACATTTTTGCTTGTCTGCGCTGCATGCACTCACCGTACACACACAGTAAACTCCACATATGAACAAATTTCGGGCATCTGCTCACGCGGTCTCGCTCCGCGGTCTACAACACGTGAAATCGTCTTTGAAAATGCGCTAAGTGTGCAAAGAAATGCTCCTACAAGGAAAACAAACTTTGATTTCACACCAGATCGGGTGGAAATCACATATTCAAGTACTGTTCTTTCCACTGATACTAATTTCGAACTGATTTGTATCCTGGAAAATAGGGCCTTTTCATCTTAAAAAATGGACAACAATCATTCAATTTGTGATTTCTCTATGGAGGTCACAGGAAAATTCACCTTTTTCACTGGGGTTGTGTACTTCAAGGAGATAATGCTCGTAACTACTACTTGTTATTGGGCCAGGTCGGACGCCACAACATAGGGTATATAATCCCCTGTCGTCTGATGTAACACATAATTTGATTGGTTGTCGAGAAATTAGGGCCAATTTCAATCCAATAAAAAGAAGCTTTCTGAAATTTACGTATCGACCTCCGTAAGTTATGCATTGTGCGTAAGCGAAGTTTTTACACAGCGGACAATGAGGCTTACACACCGTGCTCGCAGCCGTGCGTATTTCGACCACCACATTTGACTCGGCTCCGCGGCGATGGAAAGACACATTTTATGTTGATTTCAGCAATTTACTGAAGGGAATTTAGATATTATGGACGATCTTTTACAAAAAAAGGTGTGTAGGGATTAGATTATATCTTTCACGAGACACTGAATTCTCTAGTTTTCCTGAAATTTAGCAAATTAATGGCACTCTGACTCGCTTTATGAGCAGATCTAAATATTCATGGTCGATCTGCTAGTGAAGGAATCGCGTATTCATATTGCAGGGTGATCCCGCCCATCTTAGACGGAGGGATTACAATGGACTTATGCATTGTGATGTGCATCTGCATCTGCATCTACTAGACTAACATATATAATTTCCTGATTTGTTTTCTTTTTTTCGGGAGAAGAAGAGGGAAGAGAGAGACAGAGCATGGACATGGACAGAGAGAGAGAGTTGACAAGTCACGCTCGCACAGCCGTGTTGACATTCACACTCTCACCAGTTTTCTACGATAAACCCCCATTTCATAAAAATCGACGAGTCCGGCACCTTGGTGTTACGCTCTAGTGCACTCGATTGTTCGTCGTCTGGTGGGAGGTACACAAAATGCCTCATTGATCTTTTGGCCGAATGTGGGTCAAATTTGTTCATATGTATTAAACAAGGTATCTGATTGGTCGATCAATTCCGGACGCATGCGCAGTAAACAGCATCCGTCTGGAAAAGGGCACACGTGTGCTAATAAAGTAACAGGCGTGTGCTATCGCACCTTGCACGCGCCTGCTAAATAACAGGCGGTGATTGGTCAATTTAGCAGACCTGTGCCGCGTTCCTTACGTCTGGGGCACGTGAATAAAGTCACCAACGGCTTTCCATACTTCGGCAGAACCCAAACGTATCAAAAGACATTCTTTCCTGATGCGATCAGGCTATGGAACTCCCTCCCCCCCCCCCCGAGTATAGTCAACAGCACCTCCTTGGGGATCTTCAAGGAAGGGGTGCAACAAATGAGGCTTCGTTAAGCCTCTCCTGTTTTTTTAGCCGCACATAGTATCAACTTGTAGTGAGATTTTTACTAGCACTATTCATCTGGGAACTCGACAAGCACAAGTACGATAATACGCCAACGGCGGTCTGTACCTAACTGGAAGAGGAAGAAGAAGAAAATGTTGGTAATAAAATTTAAGCGAAAATCCCTGGAAATCCAAACATTTCCGCTGGATTTATAAAAAATAAATCCCCAAACATGAGTTTTGGCGCACTTTGATTCCTCCCTGGCACTGTGCGCCGTTCCGCGGGGTCTGACATTTAAGCCTTTAAATAAGCACATTTCTTGCCTGACGGTAATTTTAGGAATTTGTCATCTCAAACAAACGCATACAAAAGTATAAATTACTAAAAAGTGAGGAAAATCTCGGAAAATTATGTAATTTCAGCAACATTTGTACATCACCGGTATCGAGTTAAAAATAAACCACGTTTGAATTTGTATTTGGGGGGGGGCACCCTACCCCCATCTGTAAGCCAGTTCATCCCCCCTCGATTTACACCTTGTTGGGTAAAAAATCGCATCTGATCTCTCCTACCTTACTTCTTTCAATTTGTTTCCTTTATTCTTTCCAAATCCTTCCTTCTCTGTTATTTGTTGATGGAAGGGGGGCAACAGCCTGGGAGCGAGGCCCTTTCGCCCCTCCCCCCCCCCCCACCCGATCTCCTTTTTTCCCCCTTTTATTTTCTTCTTCCTCTTCTTTCTTTCCCTTTCTCTCCTCTTTCCCTTCTCTTCCTTCTCTCTCTCGCTTATTTTATTTTTTATTTGTTGCCGGGGAGGCAAGGCCCGCTCCCCCCTGGATCCGCGCCTGGCTAAGAGTCCCCAAAAATATGATCAAATCAATACCTTTGCAGAAGATGCCATCGATGACGCTGTTGAGTAGAAGTCATCGTGATACTGATCCCTGAGTTTCAGCTTCTTCAGATGAGTCATCTTACAGATGAACTGAGCGAGATCACGTGATGCAGAGGGACGTTCACTGAGATCATCAGAGTCAATGTTAAGAGTCTCAATCTGTTATGAAAGCAACATTATGTTGAATTATTACTAATAACAACCAAATAAAACTATATTCGGAATTCTGCTATATTAATATCGTCGCCACTATGAAAAATCTTAACACAATGACATTTATTTTGTTTATGATGTACAAGTCTTGACACCTGAAATTAGTACTAATTTCAATAGTTCCTGGATTCTTTTGAGACCGATATAATGGTCTTTATACATAACTGATAGATAATGACAGAGGTGATCAATAAGCTTTTGATTGATCCAATTGGGACTGTGGCATTAAGGATAAAGAAAATGATAATACTTTCTAGATCATATTTACCTGTTGACTGGGGGAGTAGTGGGGAATTATGAATGAAGGACTTGGCTTATGATCTAGAGTCTTACAGAACAAAAGAGAATTAAACAAGAAGGCAGAGCGGTCACAAACCAGTCATCAACCACATTAATCTTCAAGGAAAACGTGTGCTCTTAATCGGGGAAAAATCAGAACACCCTGATTATGTTATTGATTACATTGTAGTGATGGATCCATGATAATGTCAGAGAAGAGGGGATTTCATCCCTCGGTCATATGATCCGGTAATTTTACTGACCCTACTTCATTTAAATGTTGGAATGAGTTAGCGTAAGGGCTGGTGGATGGGAAGGGGTGGGGAGGTGGTCCACATACTAGATGCAAAGTCCTACCTGCTTGCTCCTAACGGTGTACCAACAGGGAGAGTAAAAGTGTACACTTGCGATTGACTATAAAGGAAAGAGTACACCAACAGTATAACAAAACATGAAGTGATTTGTTAAGAGTCCAACAATATACGATCAAATCAATACCTTTGCAGATGATGCCATCGACAACAATGTTGAGTAGAAGTCATCGTGACACTGAACGCAGAGTGTCAGGTCCTTCAGATGAGTCATCTTACAGATAAACTGAGCGAGATCACGTGATGCAGAGGGACGTTCACTGAGAAAACCACAGTCGATGTCTAGAGTCTCAATCTGTTATGAAAGCAACGTTATGTTGAATAAATACTATTATATAACTCACTCCCAGATCCTAATCAAATGATTGGCCATGCGCGGTCACGTGTGATTCATTTACTGAGCCTATTACACTCGTTTTCATAAAAACGAGTGCAATATTTTCAGTACTATTGAACTCGTTTTCAGAGCGCAGTAGTGCGCGTAGAGGTTAGAGCGCGTAATACTGCGTGAGCATAAAATACCGTGTTTACACAGTGATCGGCATCGAGGATAAAAGCCGGGTTGAAGCCGCGAGGGGATTGAAGCCTCTAAAGCGCGCAAATGTGATCGTGTTTACACAGCAAAAAAAAAAAAGGCGGCTTCAACCCTCGAGACGGATCACAATGACGTCACAAAGCAGGGAATTTGACCTACGTCAGCTTCAGCTGGGGGTCCAGTAACATATATGCGCGGCCTATTTATACTTTTAAGGTTGCGCTTAAAGGAAAGCTATGCGCGCATATCATATCGTCGATTGAGAGATTCTCATGCTCAGTACTGGTCTGCTTGTATGTACGATAATTCGCATTGTGTTAATTATCGAATCTTCAAACATTCTTTATGTTTAGAAAGATACTTAATCAATCTCATTAAAAGAGATCGGACAATATTAAGTCGTTTTCGCTGTGGCAATCATTACCTGCCGATTGTAGCTGGTAGATATTCAAATACTCCAAGGGAAATGAGGCTATGTACGCCTGTGCAATTTGCAATCACTTGGGGATGAGTTTCATTACTTGTTTGTATGCCCTACCTTTCGTTCAGAAAGAAAATTGTTCATCGATAAATATTTTATTGAAAGACCAAATACACTAAAAATGGGTCAGCTTTTTAACTCCAATAATGTACAAACACGTTTAAACTTAGTAAAATTCTGTCGAAAAATAATGCTTCGTTTTCATTAATTTAAGTATGTGCAAAAACATGTTATGAGTTCAATATTAACTTTATGTTTCTCTTTTTTGTCTTATATCAATTTATTAAATTGATATCAAGAATATTTTCAGTAATTCATTAATTCAGATATCAATTTACTGGTGCCAGTAAATCTCTTTTTCAATTGCTTCCATTAATTTCGTCATTAATTATCGTTTTAATTAATATTATCGTTTTGTTTTTGATTATTATTATTATTATCATCATCAATATTGTTATCATTATCATCATAATTTTTCTCACTATTGTCGATAGTGTTATTTTGTATGGATTAATATTAATTCTATTTGTATTGTATTGTATATTTCACAGTGTTTAATTGACAAATTCAAACTGATTGTAACCTTCTCCAATACCCCAATGTGGGTGACATGAGAATAAATTGTCATTGTCATTGTCATTGTCATGGTCAGTACTACCACTTTCATTGGCTGCTCACGTCGGCCCACATGGCTTCAACCCTCGGGCGGATCAGATCCCGTTTACACAGCATAAAATTGCAGGGTTGAAGCCGCGAGGTGGATTGAGACCTGCAATTCTGGTGGATTCAAGCGGCGGCTTCAACCCGGCTTCAATCCTCACTGGGATCCCGTTTACACACATAAAACTGCAGGCTTGCAGCCGGCTTCAATCCCCTCGCGGCTTCAAGCCGGCTTCAACCCTCGATGCGGTTTACTGTTACCGTGTTTACACAGTGATCTGCCTCGAGGATTGAAGCCGGGTTGAAGCCGCGAGGGGATTGAAGCCTCTAAAGCGCGCAAATGTCCTCGTGTTTACACAGCAGGAAAAAAAAGGCGGCTTCAACCCTCGAGACGGATCACAATGACGTCACAATGCGGGGAATTTGACCTACATCAGCTTCAGCTGGGGGTCCAGTAACATACGCGCGGCCTATTTATACGTTTAAGGTTGCGCTTAAAGGAAAGCTATGCGCGCATATCAGTACTACCATTTTCATTGGCTGCTCACGTCGGCCCACCTGGCTTCAACCCTCGAGGCGGATCAGATCCCGTTTACACAGCATAAAATTGCAGGGTTGAAGCCGCGAGGTGGATTGAGACCTGCAATTCTGGTGGATTCAAGTGGCGGCTTCAACCCGGCTTCAATCCTCACTGGGATCCCGTTTACACACATAAAACTGCAGGCTTGAAGCCGGCTTCAATCCCCTCGCGGCTTCAAGCCGGCTTCAACCCTCGATGCGGTTTACTGTGTAAACACGGTATGTGTAAACACGGTAATTATGAGCCTATTTTTGCGCAGCACTATGCGTAAATGGGTATAGAGGTTAATGCGCTTGCTATATCTATAGATAATGTGCGCACTAAATTAAGCCTTATTAAACTTGAGATTTATTTGTCAGCCATATACTGTCACAAAACAATTTTGAATGAATTCTTTTTACATCAAATAACAAGGATCTAGGAGTTTCGTTGTATTAAACAAATGGTTTTGATTTGATTTGATTTTATTCAGACAATATAAAAATATATACATGTCTTGGGTTACAAAACAAGGTTTAGAAAAACCCATACAGGTTTGCAACCCAGATATGGACAATAAAATGGCATACATAATTACACAGTAAATACTGATACATAAAATATCGAAGCATGACATAGGTTATAGTTCAATATAAATACAACAACAGAAATACAAGTTAGAAATTGCAAGACATTTCTATTTCAAAAATCTAGATTGAGATGTTTTACCAGAGCTGATTTAAAGGTATTTAGCGATTGACTGTTTACTACTGTTTGTGGGAGTTGATTCCATTCATTAATTGTTTGGGGATAAAAGGATTTCATATAATAGTCTGTTCTGGCATATGGAACGTGCATCTTAAAAGTATTATCATTTCTTCCTATTCTGTTCGCTCGTGTGCACCTATTTACTTCTCCTACATTAATCAAGTTATTTACAATCTTATAGTAAAAAACAAGTCTATGGTACTTTCGTCTTTTTTCTAATAAATTCATTTTGACATTTTGTAATAACACGTTATAACTCGTAGACCAATCCTTACACATCATCCTTACGTAACGTTTTTGAATACGTTCAATCCTCTCTTTGTGTGTGTTTCTATAGGGATCCCATGCTGTACAACAATATTCTAAACGTGAGCGAATTAGTGATTCAAAAAGACTTTTTAAAATAGACTTTGGACAATTAACAAAATTCCGTCTTATAATTCCCATGATCCTGTTACATTTTGTATATAAGTCAGTGCAATGGTCGTTCCAGTTTAAAGAATCATTTATTACAAGACCTAAGTATTTTTCAGACTTTACATTTGTTAACTCCTGTCCATTGAGAAAATAATTATATGTTATATCGTGAAGCTTTCGAGACATTTTCATAGTTTTACACTTTGATACATTAAAGTCGAGCATCCATGTTTCAGACCATTTACTTAAAACTTCTAAATCATTTTGTAATATCTTGCAATCATCTACATTGAAAATTGGACGGTACAATATACAATCGTCCGCATATAATCGAATAGTTGATGAAATATTATTAGGCATATCATTAATGAAACATAAAAACAATACCGGGCCTAAAATTGTTCCTTGCGGAACGCCTGATTTAACTTTGATCCATGAAGAACATTCGCCATTTATAACCACCCTTTGATATCTATTCTGTAAAAAATTCATTATCCATTCTAAATTTTGAGATCTTACTCCATACATTTCAAGTTTTGTTCTTAAAAGGTCGTGAGGTACACTATCAAACGCCTTTGCAAAATCAAGGAAAGCAATGTGGACGCTTGAACCAGACTCCATATTATAACTCCAATCATTAATTGCTTCTATAAGTTGTGTTTCACAACTTCTTTTTTCCCGAAAACCATGTTGATTGTCACATAGTATATTATTTTCATTAAAATGTTCAATAAGACGTTTACAAATTATGCGTTCTAAGATCTTGCATGTAATGGACGTAAGAGATATAGGGCGATAATTACCCGGATCCTGTTTGTTACCCTTTTTATACAATGGACATATATTAGCTTTTTGCCAATCGGCTGGCAATACACCTGATGACAAAGACAGATTAAAAAGTTTACAAAGAGCAGGTGCCAATTGTTCTGCACCTTCTTTCAACAAACATGGGGCTAATTCATCGGGTCCTTGCGCTTTTGAAATGTCTACATTCTTTAACAACTTTAAGACTTCAGCTTCGGTACATTGAATATCCTCCATAATAGGAGCATTACTATTTGATTCGGGCTGGGAAAGGGTTTCACGATTACTGAAAATTTGATTAAATTGTTCATTAAAAACATCAGCTTTTTGTTGATCTTCAGTAATAATTCTACCACTGACATTTAAGCAATCTATCCTACCACGGTCACACTTTCTGGACTTAATAAAATTCCAAAAAAGTTTAGGATTACGTTTAAGACTATTGCATATATCATTGCGTAAATAATTCACATAATTCAATTTAACTTTCTTTTTTACTTCTTTTCTCAACTGTCTGTATTTTTCCCAATGGGTTCTCTTAGTTGTTCTTTTAGCTTTCTTAAACGCTCTATTTCTTTTTCTCATCAATTTCCTTAAATCCTTATCTACCCACGGAACATGTGATCCTTTTCTTAAATTACCATGCGGAACATTTGCATCACAAATCTGTATTATTGTAGATTTAATCAACTGCCAATATTCTTTCACATTAACATCTCTGCTTTCCTCAGATAAAGGTGCTTCTTTCAAATCTTTTCGGAATTGTTCAAAATTAGCTTTAGAATAAAAATATATATGTTTCTTTTTTAATTCACTGTTATTCATACAACAAATAATGAAACTTATAGCCTCATGGTCACTTATACCAGGAATTATATTAACTTTAGACACATCTGATGGATGAGACGTAAATAATAAATCTAGTATGTTACAAGTCTTATCGGTAATTCTTGTTGGTTGACTTACATGTTGATATAGAAAATTGTTGTCAATAACCGACATAAAATATTTTGTTAACTCCGAGTTTTCGGATGTGACATTATATCCGTTTACCCATTTCAAACTTGGTAAATTAAAATCTCCTGTCAGAATAACATTGCATATTTTTTTACCATTATGAGTTATTAATGACATAGATTTTTCAAATTCATAAATACTTTCTATTTTACTGTTTGGAGGTCTATAAAAAACTCCAAGAAGAATAGATTTTGTTTCTTTAAAAAATAATTCACACCAAATAACTTCGCAGTTTGTCTCAAGGTCTTCTCTATGGAGTACTGACAAAATATTATGATATGCTATAAGAATTCCTCCACCATGTCTATTCCTATCTTTTCGTACTACCTTAAAATTTTGGGGAAATATCTCAGAAGATAAAATTTCCGGACATAAATGAGTCTCCGTAATACAAAACACATCAGGTTTATCATGTTCAATAATTGTTCTTATTTCGTCGATCTTATTCACAACGCTTCTTGCATTTAAGGATATACATTTTAGATTGTTTGGATTATTTTTATTGTCATGTTCGAAATATGGAGTACATGTTTTAATATTAGGCTCGTCGAGGTGCACAGGCGAGTGACCAACATTGGCACTCTCTTCTTGGCCAGTCTTTTAATAAGTGCAATACTTCTCTTTGTGACCAAGCTGGTTACATCGGCGACATTGGAGTTGGATTCCATGTCGACAAGTGTGAGCTCTATGATTGGGTTCACCGCAGTATTCGCAACATGTCCCGTACATTGTAGATGTTCCGCGGACTACTGATGCATATTCTCTGTTTCCATAGGGACCAAAACGCGTCGCGGTAGTTGATCGTTGTCTTGGCGTGAACATTGATGGTTGAAATGTGGAGCGTGGTGGTGGCTGGGGGTTCTCGAACATCCCTGATGCATATTCTCTGTTTCCATAGGGACCAAAACGCGTCGCGGTAGTTGATCGTTGTCTTGGCGTGAACATTGATGGTTGAAATGTGGAGCGTGGTGGCTGGGGGTTCTCGAACATCCTCGGGGGTGAAAGATGATGAGATGGTGCGTAGGCGTTCGGATGAGGTTTTGGCGGGTATGGAGGATTAATGTAGCTCGATGGGCGTAGCGGAGGAAAGGCGTACTGGTAGAGTTCAGCTGTGGCGGCTTGGGAGGGTACGGGAGCTGGGGCAGCCTGAGGAAAAGAAGATCGAGATGGTATCCCTGGGGGTTGAGATGATGATGGTCCCTCCCGTGGCCTTGGAGGATGGACTGGTAGACTGGATGTGCCTGGGGGTGACGGTTGTGACGTTTGGCGGGTGCTTGAAAATGGAGGTCGTTGAGATGATGACGTGTTTGACTGTGGGTTGTCAAGCATAGCGACAATGGCGTGCTTAACCTGTTTCATATCCATTGTAAGTTGATCAAGTCGTTGATTGATACATCTGCATTTCATACAAATGCTCTCTGTTACGTCACACATCAAGTTACATAACATGCAGTTTCGTACAGGGTCGTGATCCTCACTTTGAGTGCTTTCATCATTGTTGATACTGACAATAGAACTATTGTTAGACATTGAAGATGTTGAATGGTTCGTACGATCAGGTTCGCCGATGATTACAAAATGGCGACCTATCTCAATGTTCAAATCGGGATAAATTTGTGATAGTTCGCCCAAATAAAAGTCTGTCGGCGAAAGTCCCTGGGGCACAGATTTATGGCAATTGAAAATTAGGCTGAGTGAAAAGGAAATACTTCCACTTGTAATCCCTTTGGGCAGTTTGTACTTAAAAGTTTTTTCTCCAGGTTTACCATGATATTTATTCGAACGTACTTTACTTGCCATGTCTGGGACTACGTATATCGGAGACGGAGAGTCGTAAAAAACATGCAATATATAAACTTACGATATAAGTTCTAGAGAAGTGGCAAGAATACTGGATATCAGCTCAGCAGAAAAATAGCAACATATTGAGATGATTCACACGAATATATGCAATTCCAAGTGGTAAAAGATGATCTCCAAGTGGTAAAAAATGATGCTCGATCCGTACTTTCCGAGTCGCATGTACGCTTCATATGGTGCATGTTTTCATTCGTTCATATACGATCTATCCGCCCTCGTTGATGCTGTGTGTATCTATCGCACTCAGCCTAACGGCTTCGGGCAATAGATACACACAGCCTCAACTGGAGTGCGGATAGATCGTATGAAGGGGTGACCAAAGTTCGCGGACATTTTAGAACATATTACAAAATGTGATATTCGAACTACGATTTCTCATATTCTACACAAATTTATTGATTTCAATTATTACCAAAGGGACGGCGAAGTTTTTAACTACAGATTAGTTCAACTAGAAAATTTTATTGTCGAAGGATTTCGGAGATATCGCGATCTAAAAATTCGATGTCCGATCGTTCGTGCGCGCTGCATCTAAAAAAGTCATAAAAACAACGAGACCTAACTTCACGCACGGGGGTTTACAGTTGATTTATCAAAAAGTGTGATCCATCAAAAATAAGGTAATATCATAATTTGCAAGGCAAGATATCATACAATCAGTTAGTACCACTGTTTACTTACAATTTTGAGGAAATCTGCTCTCAAATTGAAGATTTTCAGACCCTTATCGGTAAGTTGATCATTTTTCGGAACGGACGCAAAATATTGCAAAATTTGCCGATCTTTTGTCAATATTTTCACAATTTCGTACCCAATTCCAAAGAAAATTTCCCTTCTGGGTAATTTTATGTTCCTCTTTCCATTGGTGATATCAGATTTTCGTAATCTTACTGATTTTTTGAGATAGCGAACTTAGGTCACGCGCGAACTTTGGTCACACCACCATATAATGAACTCATGCGCATGCATCATTTGTATAATAACAACCAAATAAAACTATTTTCGAGAATCAACAATTCATTCAAAATTATATATTAATACCGTTGCCGTAGCGAAAACTCTTAACACAATAACATTTATTTTGTGTATGATATACAAATCTTGACACCTGAAATTATAATAATAATAATAATAGTACATTTATAAAGCGCAGAAACTATCCAACATTAGGTATATATTCTACTGCGCTACAAGAGCTCCTGATATGCTTAGATTTACGGTACAGTTAATTAAAAAGAAGTGTTTTCAGTTTTGACTTAAAGACGTTTACAGATGGTGATTTCCTGACTTCAAATGGCAAGTTATTCCAGAGTTTTGGGGCTGCACAAGCAAATGCTCGATCACCTAGCATTATTTTTGTTTTGATAGATGGGATCTGTAGCAACAAAGTATCTCGGGAACTGCGCAAGTTGCGAAATTAGTGCTAATTTCAGCAGTTTCTGGATTCTTTTGAGACCGAGGTAATGGCGTTATTCATAACTAATAGATAATGACATAATGATGCAGAGGGAGGTTCACTTAGACGGAAACACTCTATGTAAAGAGTCTCAATCTGTTCAATGGCGTCACGTCAAAAATGTCTTAGCATGCTGCACGCCGGGGGATTAGGTCGCACGCCAAAGACATGCCCCTAATCTTCCAGACCTCACGCATCCGGTTTGCTTCACTCAATCAACTGATTACCTCATGCCGCTTGCGTCCACACGACACTTTGAGCATGCTACACGCAAGGAGCATGCGTAGCTTATAGCGCTGATGATTATCCCAGTGTGCCTGCATCGGGTATGGGTCTTTAAAAATACTAATATGGCGCTCCGCTCGCAGTCGGCACGCCATGTTCATGTTGGCTCGTTAATATTAAACCTGTTCTTTCCGGTTATAAACCTGGTAGACGTCTTTACAAGCCTAAAATTGCCTTTCCCTGCCACTAATTCACTAAAATAGTGGACTTGAGGGTATTTCCAAAGTATTTACTATCATTATTCAGTTGAAGTTCCAGATATAGGTCTGCACATGTTGCAATATAAGCTCATAATCAGCTCAAACTTAAACACTTCAGTGTTTATACACCACTCAGATATTTAAACATTTGTTTAAGTTTTTTTACCCGTTCCTTCCGGGAACCGTGGAGCGCACTCACGGACGGGAATCTAGTATGCCATGTTCCCATAATAGGCAGGTAAATGACGTCTTTACAAGCCTAAAGTTGCCATTCCCTACCATTAATTCACTAAACTAGTATACTTGATAGCATATAATGAACGTACAATTTATTTTGATGAAACAGAGCTCTACAATCAAAATCAAAACTTTTACTTTCTATATTTTGTGTACAGTAATATTCTTCTCATTTCGACACTGTCATCCGCGCATTCTCTGTTTTCGTTCCCTATGATAAATATGAGGTATATGTGTTGATCATCAGGGATATGTTATAAATATTTATCTCAAAGAAGGAATGATGCTGGCTTGCAAGCAAATGGCAGAATAGAAAACAATATGAAAAAGAGACACACACACAGAGACAGACTTAGAGAGATAAGGACAGAGAGAGAGAAAAAAAGAAAGAGAGAGAGAGAGAGAGGAAGAGAGAAATAAAGAGAGAGAGGGGGTAAAAAGATTGACGAAGTTTATACAGTAGTATTCATCTCATTTCGAAATCAGCCGTTCGTTCCCTCTTTTCCTTCTTTGTATCAAGGTAATAAATGGTATAAAGATTTGTCTCAAAATCAAAAGGAATAATTTTGGAATTAAAAACAAATAGCGGAACGGAAAAAAAGTACGAGAGATGAAATGGAGAATTGCGTTGAGAGAGTAGGCGAGAGAGAGGAGCAATCAGTTCTCCTATCATCTTTTCGTTTGTGACGTTTTACTTTAATAATTACAATTTCTTATTTTTCTCTCCTATCACGGACCGCCCCCCCCCCCCCCCTCCCCCTCCCCCGCTCTGGTTTCTTCTTTTAATAGTTTCATTTTATCATGGTTATTTTCCCGTGTATTGTTCGTCACATCCAATCAATACACTACTGTTTAATGACCCCGTACAGGCCGGTGGGGTTGGGCAAAGGCAACATTGAATATCCGATATCCCATTGTTACCTCTATATATTATAAGCCGACCAAAATATCTAATTACAGTGAGGCACAAACCCTCAAAACTTATCTACTTGGATGAGGTGTATCGTACATTATATGTTTACTTAAATAAACACGAATAAAATGTTTATACACTCAAAAAAAAAAGTGCTAAATTTAGCACTTAAAGATTCAATTTTAGCACTTTTTAGGAGCTCGCATAGTGACTGCACTCGAAGTGCTGAGTTAGCACTTGCACCCGGGCTACTTTGCTAGCACCCAAAGGAGCTGACTGTTGTGCTAAATTTAGCACTTAAAGATTCAATTTTAGCACTTTTTAGGAGCTCGCATAGTGACTGCACTCGAAGTGCTGAGTTAGCACTTGCACCCGGGCTACTTTGCTAGCACCCAAAGGAGCTGACTGTTGTGCACTTAAAGTGCCAAGTTTTGCTCTCTTTTGGGTGCTAGCAGAATAGCCCTTGTGCAAGTGCTAACTCATGCGTTGTTTGACATGCCCCATCTACATTTGGTATGTGGTCAAGGTGGATGTCCTTCGTCATTTACCACTTTCAACTCTTACAGGAAACATTTATTAAACCAACATCCACAAGAAGAACCTGAACCTGAAGTTGTACAGGGTATGGAGGGTCTAGTTGATGCTGATTTGGGTGTTGCTGTTAGTGAAGTGCATAATCCTGCAGCAGATGATGCATTTGATGATGATGATGATAGGATAGGCCTACTACAAGAACAAGATGGAGCAATGCATAATGACAGTACAAGACACTATGAATATGACAGACAATGAAAGCGGACAAAATATACAGTTCCTTAGGTAGACAAAGGAACATCCCTTCACTGCTATTATGTAAAAATGTGTAGAACAGGTGTCACATGCATATTCACCTGTTCTACACATTTTACATAATAGCAGTCAAGGGATGTTCCTTTGTCTACCTGAGGAACTGTATATTTTGTCCGCTTTCATTGTCTGTCATGTTCATAGTGAGACCAGCTGCATTTTTCATTGGTTCTCTTTTATCAAACACCAACATGACCCATGCTATGACAAACAGAGTGTTATCTGCTGCAACAGCTTTGAATACTGATGTTGTTGACAGTTTAAGGAGCAAAGTTATTCAGACTTTTGAGGCCTTGGGTATTGACCTGGAGAATGAAGAATGTAAGAATCTCTTAGCTGAATTTGATTCAAAAACAAATATTCACAAGGTAACAGCTATTATACTAACCGACCAATCAGATCAGGTTATGCAGTCAGCACTCGATGTTAAGTGCTGCATATTGTTATAGCACTCGTTTTCTGCACTCAAATATTCAGCACGTTTCGGTTTCCTTGTTAAAGTTAACCCGTCAAGTGCTGATTTTGGCACTTCAAGTGCAGAATCTCACTCAGCACCCAACATTTAGCACCTCAGTTTTTTGCGTGTAGCTCATAATCAGCTCAAAGTTAAGCACTTGAGCGTTTATACATGAACATCACTCAGATTTTTAAACATTTTGTTAAGTTTGTGGATAACTTAAACACAAAATAAAAACATATGATTAATAATAAACACGGCATAAAATTCAAATGTTCTGTCGATCATCAGTCTGATACGAGTTGAAACTTGAGTTATTCAAAATCAAATGTTTCTTAACGCCTAGACAAGTATCACTGCCCCCGTGTCAATTATTGCTTGAAAGTGCGTATCTTCCGCAAATAATATGATGCATTATTTAACTTAAATGAAACTCAAACAGCGTGACTGTTTCCATCAAAATGTAGGTGATGGTCATTATTATATGGAGGAAGGTTACTAATGTTGAAAAATGGGTACGTCATCGCCTTTTCTTTTTAAAGTTTTGTTTCTAACTTTTTAATATTCTTCATCCATTTTCCTCGAACGTTCAGTGATATGCTTGTAAGATTTGTTCGGCTTCAGCTATGAACGGTGCATACAAGTTTGGGTATTCATTCTCCTTTAATTAGCGTGCAGAAACACGTGAACCGACTGCATTGCGGCCTAATCAAAGGATCGATTGTTCAAAGAGCTCTGTAAAAAGTGGTGTGCGGACAAGAAAGTGATTATTACATCGTCCAATGGGGAAACAGACTACCTTAAATGGCATTGTTGTGCTACTGACCAATTAGCAACCGACCAATGATGTGTGTCGTGCACGTTCATTGGTTGATGGAATACCGGAAAGTCGAAGAGAAAAACTGTATAAATTCCTAACGTTTTTCTGTACATCATCTTAGACCCTAGACTCTATATCAAATCAATGAAAAAAGCTGTATCGAGTCAAGTCGCATCGAGTCAAGTCGCATCGGGCTCCACCGCTCTACGGCTCTACGGCTCTACGGCTCTACGGCTCTACGGCTCTCCCCCTAGCATCGGGCTCTACGGAAGTAGATTCTGGCGCCGCGGGACTTTGTGGCTTGATCACGTGATCTCCCGATGCGTGAATTGGCGCCGGTTTACACGGTTCCTTTGTACCGCCCGATACATCAGCGGGAGCTGATTTGCTTTTAATTACTTGCACCTGGGGGTAAGACCTGGCCAAACCGGCGTGTTTCCTTGCACTTTTCATTCCACATATTAACAGATAATAATTAACCAACTGAATAATATCATTGGCCTCTAGAAATCTATATGCTATTGCTAGGCTAGTTTACAATGGCGGAATCCTCGGGAGAGGAGGCATACGAAACTTTTGCCACGGCTATTTGTAGCCAAAGCACCCAGTCAGGATCGGGACCACTGTCTCCAATACTTAAGATAGATAACCCAAGGGGTAGGCATACTAGAAGTCCCGAGAAAAGAACGGGAAATGAAACAGTGATGGATATAGGAGGGGGAGGAGAAACAACGGATGATGAGGGCGGGAGTTGGCAGACTTTCATATCTCATAGAGGAAGAACGAGTAGGAATACTGAGAGAGATAGAAAGAGACCAAGAACAAGCAGCACCTTTGTGGAATCTCCTAAAGAAAAGGGAAAAATACTGAGTACTAAAGAAATAGATCTAACTGTAATAGTTGAAGGAGTAGACAACAATATAGCACAAATTACTCCAACAAAAATGGCGAAATTTCTACATCAAGAAATAGGACAAGTCCAAGTAGAAAGAAGAAGGAAAAGTTTGAAAATTATATGTAAAGATGCCAAACAAGTAGCGAAACTGAAAAACGTTATAGATTTTGCAGGAAAGACAGTAAAGGTTACGCCATATAACCCAAACGAATACAAGAGAAAAGCAGTAATAAGAGTAAATCCTGAAGTTCAGGAAGAAGAGTTGTTGGAATGGTTAAAAAAAGGATAAAGTAGTCCATGCAAAGAGATTCAAAAAGAGAATCAACGGTGAACTGAAAGACACTAGGTCAGTCTTACTGACATTTGAAAGAAAAGAAATACCAACAGAACTCATTTTTGCCTTTGAGAGGTACAAGGTTTACGAATACGTGCCACAAGTACCACGCTGTTTTAAATGTCAAAGATTCGGGCTGATGTTGCTGATGGTTGCCATTCTAAAGCACGATGTGTGCGGTGTGGAGGAGAACATGCATTTAATGAATGCCAGAACAAAGAAACGCCTAAGTGTTGTAGATGCGAACAAAACCACTCGGCGGCTTATCTCGGCTGCGCCAAGTACAAAGACGCTGTAAAGATACACGCTATTACGCAAAGCGAAAAAATCTCATACTCTACTGCAACAAAAAGGTTTCACGAAACGAAGTATCCTGTTCAAACGCAGGCTAAACAAGTAGTCTTTAGAGAGGCAGAAAGAATTAGCAAGCCTTCACAAAGAAACGAAAGATCAAAACCTCAAAACAATGTGAAAGTCCCGTCAGGGCAGGCTGAACAAGCAGTCTCCAGCGAGACAGAACGAAATAACAAGCCTGCGCAAAGAAATGAAAGAGATAAATTCAATGAGAGAAACCAGAATCCTGAATCGGATCGAGTTCATCGAGAGAAGACAGAAGAGAAAGATCCTCAAATAACTGTTAACAGTGTAGATTTTTTAGCGTTTATTGTATTTGTGATTAATAATTTGGAAAAGGAAACATCAAATTCGAACAGGATACGATTAGTGGTAGAAGCAGCACATTGCTGCCTGGGTGTACAAACCATACATCCAGAAATGATTCATGAGAGGTTAAAATAATTACGGAGTATAGGCGTGGGCCCCCAACATCATATGGCCAACGCCTTAGCCCTCTCTGGCACCTTTCTTTTCTTTCTTTCCCTTCTTTCCTTCTTTTTCTCTTTCTTTCTTCCTGTCTATCTCTCATCTGTCTTTCTTTCATGCCTGATGACTATTGTACAAACCAATTATATTACAGAACAATTATTCAATTGTCACTTTCATGTGCATATATAATTTGCATTATGCTCTATCATGGGTAAAGTGTTTCAGTGGAATGCTCAATCTATGAACGCTCATGGCTTTGAATTTTACACCAAAATAATTAAAAGTGCCATAAGTGAAGATGAAAAGCCAAGTATTATTTGCCTACAGGAAACCTGGTACGATGATTACAATATCATAAGTTTTCCAGATTATACGTTGATAACAAAGAATAGAAAAACAGAAGAGGAGGCTTAGCATTTTATATACATAAGTCAGTTACTTTCCAAGTGATAAAAACACCAGATGATCAGGAATATCAAATTATAGATATATTTATGCATAATCACATCTTTTCACTTGTCAACTTTTATAACCCTTGCAAAAAATTGCGGCACCAGCGCTCGACGAAATGATATTATATTGTAAGAATCAAGTGATAATATGCGGGGATTTTAATTCTCACAATCCAATATGGGGTAGTAAGGACATAGACGCGAACGGGAGGACAGTGGAAGAATTTATGCATAAACATGATCTGGTGCTTTTAAACGAAGGTACCTCGACAAGGATAGACCCCCACACAGGTCGTTTCTCTTGCCTAGATTTAACATTTGTGACCAAGGAATTAGCAAAACTTAGCGGATGGTCTGTACAGAAACAAAATTTTGGAAGTGACCACTTTTTAATCAGCTTTGATCTTCCTTTTGTTTCAAAGAACCTCCCAAAAGAAGGAAAATTTGAAAAGAACGAAGATACAAGGTTATTTGCAAGAAGTTCTTTAAATAAAGTTGATTGGAAACTGTACAAAATGGAGATAAAGAACCAAATGAAGGACTGCAAAAAAGAATACCAGGAAGCAGACCTGCAAGGTAAGCTTGATATTCTTAACGGCATTATTCTGATCTCTATTGACAAATTAACCAAAAAGGTAAGTACCGAGCATAAAGCGAGACAACCGGTACATTGGTGGACGAAGGAATGTACAGAATCGGTCAAAAGTAGAAACGCTGCAAAAAATCGTTTCATGTATAAAACTCACCTATATGAGGATTTTCAGATATATATGGAGAAAAAAAGAATTACACAATCAGTTATCCGAAAAGCAAAAAGGGAATATTGGAGAGATTATTGTCGGAAGTTCAATCGGACAGCTGACATTGGTGCCGTGTGGAAGAAGATCAAAGACATACAAAAAGTACGAACCAATCAATACCGAATTTGATTATGGAAGCTGGAAAGGTAATTGGTAAAACAGCTACTGAAAAAGCAAATATGTTTTTGAACGTTTTTAACTCTCTAGATTTAGCTGTAGGGACAGAAGAAATAGTCAAGAGAAAAGAAAGTGAAACAAAACTTTTAGAAATTATTAATAACATGCAAAACCACGAGGAAAATGTATTAAATGAAGATTTCTGACTTAGTGAGCTTAATAGTGCTCTACTAGAATTAAAAAACACTGCTCCAGGGAAGGATGGCATTCATTCCAAGATGATAAGCAACCTTCCGGAAGAAATTATCAAGATGATCTTAGAACTATATAATGGAATATGGAATAGAGGTATATTGCCTAGACAATGGACTGAGGCTATTCAAATTCCGATATTAAAAAAAGGAAAAGATGCTTCAAACCCGTCGTCTTATCGCCCAATCTCTCTAACCCCAACACTGTGTAAACTAATGGAGAGACTTGTGAAAAACAGACTCTCATGGTATATCGAGAGAGAGGATATTATTACTCCCATACAATCGGGTTTTATGAAGAATAGAAGTACAACTGACCATTTAATTAAGTTAGAAACAGATATTCAAAAAGGAATGGCAAATAAAGAACATACAGTTGTGATTTTTCTTGACCTAGAGAAGGCGTATGACAGAGTATGGAGACAAGGCATAGTTTACGAATTATATAATCAAGGTTTCACAGGTAAGATTTTAAAATGGATTCATGCATTCATGTCTAACAGAGTGAATCGTGTTAGAGTGGGAAACTACATATCAGAACCAAAAAAATGTAATATAGGCATTCCCCAAGGGAGCGTGATAAGTCCCTTAATTTTCAATTTCATGATCAATGATCTTAGACGAATTCAGGATACTGTAGAAATATCATTGTATGCTGATGACATTTGTATTTGGTTTTCGCACAGAAATATGACACATGTACAAAAAAAGTTACAGGCGGCTCTAGGCTTAATTGAAAAATGGTGTGATAGATGGGGTATGCATCTCTCATCCTCAAAATCAAGAGCCGTAGTATTCGGCAGAAAGGAAAAGAAAAATATTGATTTACAGATATATAGTCAAAGTATTCAATTAGAAAAAGAATACAAATTCCTTGGAGTATGGTTCGACTCGAGATTGACGTGGAGTAAACATATAAATGAAATTTCAATAAGATGCAAAAAAAGACTTAATCTTATGAGGTGTATTGCTGGTACCAAATGGGGCAATAACTCGGAAATACTTCACTATGTTTATAAAGGCTTAATCCGCTCTGTGTTAGATTATGGAAGTGAAGCCTATGATGGCGCGAGTAATTCTCTTAAAAAGAAATTAGACACCATACAATTCCAAGCTCTTAAAATTATTACTGGAGGAGTTTATCTAACTTCATTACAGGCTTTACAAGTTGAATGTGGGGAAATGCCATTGCAACTCAGGAGGAATATGTTTATTGATAAATATCATTATTATTTACATGCAGCTAAAATTAACCATCCTACCAGAAAAGTCTTATTACCGTGTTGGCAATATGAAAGTTACTCTTGGAAAATGGGCCAAGGTCCTTTCGTCAAAAGATTGAGGAACTTGGAAATAGGAAATATTGAAAAGCTCACTGAATGCATGACGGTTAAACCTTATTGGCACTATAAGAAGCCAAGTATATCTACAGAAATAAAGGATTTTGTTTCTAAGAAGTTTTCTTCATCAATAGAATCAAAAAATTATGCTGTAGAGGTCATTAAGAAAAAATGGAATTACTGTTTAAGAATCTATACAGACGCTTCAAAACAACAGGAAGGGTATACGGGAGCAGCTTACTATATCCCAAAACTAAGCCTAAGTAAATGCTTTAAAACATCCAATATATCCATCATGAGAGCAGAACTGGTAGCTATATTAATGGCACTGGAATGGATAGATGAATATCATCCAATTGCAGTAGTGATTTTAACAGATTCAGCATCAGCTTTAGAAGCCATAAAGAATATGAAAGAATCCAGCATAATTGTTGAGATTTATGAAAAATTATTTGCTATAAACTCCTTCGGGATAGATGTTAACCTTGAATGGGTACCAGCCCACTGCGGCCTACCAGGAAATGAAAGAGCTGATTTGTTGGCAAAACAAGCTTCAAAAAAACAAAACACTGATATAATAGTAAACCAAAACAAAAGTGAGTTCGTAAGTGAATCAGATATTTTTTATAAATCCATGTGGCAAAGCCTCTGGGATAAAGCAGAGAATGGAAGACACTTGTATAGCATCAATACAAATGTAAATAATGTTTTTAAAATCAAAGGTTTGAACCGAAAGGACGAAAGATTAATCCACCAATTCAGACTTGGTAAATGTAACCTGAATTACTATAAATATTTAATTAGAAAACACGACACTGGATTATGTGTAGAATGCCAAACGATAGAAACAATTGAGCACTTTTTATTATCATGTCCAAAATATGCAAGACAACGAAGGAGAATGTATAGAGCACTAAAAACCCAAAATCCAAATCTAGGTCACTTACTAGGAAATGAGGAATATATAGGAAAGGTGGTAGCTTTTTTAAAAGGCAGTGGAAGGTACAATGAACTGTGATGCTCAGCTATAAACATTCATTACGTATTAATTAAGTATTAATCGAGTATTAGTTGCGTTTTGCTATATTATCTATTAGAGACAGTGGTACTATCCTCGGTATAAATTGCTTCATTGTATAAATTGTACAAATTGCTTCATTTTACGGAGAGAGGTTTTAAACTAACGTCCTAATGTAATGAACTGATCGCAACTAATATTCAACCACTTCATCCTTTCTTTCCTAATGAATTCTTTAAAATAACAAGCCGAATAACAATACAGAAAATAACTACTAACAATTTTACTGACATTGTTAATTGCACAACACAACGCCACTAGGCTATCGTCGATCCAACAGTAAAAGTATTAAGAGAGGACCAGTAACTACGCCCTCTCACATTGCCTGGCGGAAATCATCGAATGACGATGGAAACGCCATTAATCGCAACAACAACAACAACAACAACAATCAAACTAATTCACATTAGAGTTCTACTCATAATACGATCCAAATCTATTAACAAGTATGCTCAGTATAGCCATCGAGTGGTTGGTCGGCAAGTGGAGAGGGACGATCGAAGACGTGGCCAGAAGCCGAATCTCCAACCAAGGGGAATTAAAAGTCGGGGAGGTTGTGCATATTGAACACAGGCGAGGCCAGCATGAAGCCCGCGTCGTCGCTTTAAGTGAGTATTTCTTTTTGGGGGGAATTATTATATGTTAATATTATAGTATTATTGTAAAAGTTGCAGTGAATATTATATCCCGCAGCCATGTAGTTTGGAATATTTTAACTTATGAATCTTTTTCTCCTTTTACTCCAACATAGAAACCGCGGATCCCGCAAGCCACCAAGACCAGGACGGCCGTCGATCAACGCAGTCCTTCGGCAGAAGCTGAGGCAGCCATCGAGGCTAAGGTGGCCGTCGAGGAAAGTTCTACCTGTCGTCACAGGAACGGTCAACGTTAGCGACAGTGAGACAGACAGTGACAGCGCTGAAGACGTCATGGTGCACCTAGCTGACCAAACCTCCGACCAGTCAATGGATGTATACCACTTCAACGACATGCCCACGCTTTCTCCGACCCTCTCCGAACAGTCCGCCGACGAACCACTCCACCAAGCCCCCTCTCCGACTAGTCACACCAGCCCGATGAATAGCCACGAGTCCACCGACCAGGCTTTCGGCCTGCCCACGCCTTCTCCGATCCTCTCCTGCCAGTCCGTCGACGAATCACTCCACCTAGCGACCATCGACCAGTCACCCGATGCACATAGCCACAGCTTGGAGGCTGTAGTGCGACAACTCGCAACTCTCCAACAACAAAACAATACGTTAATCCTCGAAGTCACCAATCTGAAGAGGGAGTTTCGGGCGATGAGCGGCCTTCAACGAAAGGAGCCACCAAAGTACTCCAAGCTCTCGGGCAATCAGGTGCTCATCGGGTCACCAGACACCAGACGCCAACTTTGGTATACCACCCTTGAGAAATGATAACAAGCTCCATATCACAAACAAGGACAAGGCTGAATGTTTGAATTATTACTTTCATTCTACCTTCACCAAGAGCAACGAGGATCAAGTTTGCATAAACCGGCCCTCCCTATACAATGACATAGGGCATCTCCACATCCACCGGTCTGGTGTAGTTAAGCAACTGCTTCAACTGAATCCATCCAAAGCCAGTGGCCCAGATGAGATACATCCAAGAATTCTGAAGATGCTAGCACACGAAATAGCCCCTGCATTGTCATTTCTGTTTCAACAGAGTTACAATACCGGAGAAGTGCCTTTAGACTGGAAACGTGCTCTTGTAGCCCCTATTCATAAGGCAGGAGATAAATGTTGCCCAGGTAACTACAGACATATATCGCTGACGTGTATCTGCAGTAAGGTGATGGAACATATTATGCTTAGCCACATTTCTAAACATCTTGCAGCTAACAACATACTCATTGATGAACAGCATGGTTTCAGACAGAATCTTTCGACAACAACACAACTTGTCACAGCTACCGATGATTGGTCATCCTCTCTTCAATCTAGAGGCCAAACTGATATCGTCTTTCTCGACTTCCAAAAAGCGTTTGATCGCGTACCACATCCACACCTTAGATCCAAACTACATTACTACGGAATCAGGGGAGACTCTCTCCGATGGACTATGTCACTCCTAGCGAATAGACATCAAGCTTTCGTCGTCAATGGTGCTCGCTCAGCATGGATGCCTGTTACTTCAGGAGTACCGCAGGGTTCTGTCATCGGCCCCGTACTTTTCCTGATGTACATCAATGACATAAAACTCAACATCAAGTCCACAATGCGTCTATTTGCAGATGACAGTGTCATCTATCGGCGTATCGACTCTCCCTCTGACACTCATATACTGCAAGAAGATCTCCATGTTCTTGCAGACTGGTCTACTAAATGGCTGGTGGGATTCAACATCAAGAAGTGTGCTACATTGTCAATCACAAACAAGAAGCACCCCGTCACAGTGGACTACACCCTACTAAATGAGTCAATTCCTCGAGTAAAACAATACAAGTATCTTGGTGTCACGATTACCCATGACCTTAAATGGAACACCCAATGTAAACTCACCACCCAGAAAGGCAATAGAACCCTTGGCCTCCTACGCAGAACTCTGTCACCGTGCACCAAGAACATCAAATCCAAAGCCTACACAATGCTTGTTCGTCTTCAACTTGAGTATGGCAGTGAAGCTTGGAACCCTCGGACTCTGACATCAATACAAAGTCTTGAGAAAGTACAGCGAGCTGCCGCCCGTTTTGTATACCAAGACTACCGGAGAATAACATCAGTCACAGCACTTGTCAACAAACTGGGATGGGATACCCTTCACAACCGCAGGCTTCTTGCACAGTCCACTTTGTTCTACAAGATGCACCATCATCAACTCAACATGCCTTTTCCCACTCACATTATCCCAGCTACATATCTGGGCAGAAATGATCACCCTCTGAAGTATGCAGTACCCCCAGCTTCCATTGATAGCTTTAAGTACTCCTTCTATCCTCGCACCATCTGGACGTGGAACCACCTATCAGCTGCTGCGGTAACATCTCCAACAGTGACCATCTTCCAGGAGGCTGCTCTACCCATCATCAGAGCGTTGCCTCTTCCTGTTGGGTCTAAGCTACTGTAGACTCCACGTCTCGGTTTTTACTTGCACGTCCACCGTTTTATTGTAAATAATAGACATCATTCACTGTTTTGAATTACTTCATGCACTGTCACTATGCCAGCACGTTGCATGGACATCCCAGTTTAGCTGTATGATAGCTGCCATCGGTATTATCTCTACAAGTAACAAGTAACATCACAGTCGACAAGGTTGTATACGTCCGATTCTGGGGGGGGGGGGGCGGGTAGTGAGCACAATTTTTTTGGGGGCCCTCGAAAATTTGTGTAGCCTTTCTACATTTATTGTTCACAGAATCACGTAGCTGCTTCTGAAGAAAAGTGCTCAACTACACTACTCTACATGAAAACCGTGTGCTTTTAATCGGGGGAAATCAGAACACCCTGATTATGTTATCTACTACATAATAGTGATGGATCAATGATTGTAAGAGAAGAGGGGATATTCATCCCTCGGTCATCGGTAATTTTACTGACCCTACTACGTTTAAACGTCGGAATGAATGAGGGGTGGCGGAGTAGGAGGGGGGGGGGGTGGACGATCCACATATTGATTGATTGATTGATTGATTTTATTTATTTCATTTCATATAACAATTGTTTGCACAATAAAGAATATAGTTGACAAAGTATGATCAAAATTATGAAATGAAACAGGAACCTACTGGAAAGCATAGCTTGTTTTTGTAGGTTCCCAAGAATAAATATAATATGAACATTATTATCATAAATCATTTTAAAGTGTCTTTATAATCACAGTAAAATAGATATAATATAATAACATATTTTCGTAAACCATTTTAAAGTATCTAAATAATCAACAAACAAAAAATACGAGAAGAAAAGAATGACAAAACGGGACACAAAGGACAGGAAAATTACATAAAAGGATAAGACAAGACATGAAAAAACAAGTCATAACACGACAAGATAAACAAGACAGGATGGGACAAGACACACAAAAGGACATGACAGGACAAAACAATACAAAAACAAAGCTGCACACAACATAAGTTATAAGAAGAGGGAGGGAGGGAGGGAGAGAGAGAGGGAGAGAGAGAGAGAGTGAAACAGGGGAGATGTGAGAAGTTTAACCAGTAGTAGACATATATTTTTGTATTAAATTCTTTTTGAACACTCTACTAAAACTATAATGTGTGGGTTTATTTCTAACTGGATCTGAAAGAGAGTTCCAAAGTTTTGGACCTGAAAATACAAATGATTTATTTGAGAGCAAAGTTCTTGTTTTTGGTAGATGAAAAAGCTCGACAGACCGAGTAGGATAATGATGAATATTGACATTCTTTGAAAACATTGAATAAAAAACATTTGGCAGTTCATTTCTAGTTAAATTATACATGAATATTCCCAGATTATAATTGTATAAATCTGTTATCTTTAGGATACTATGTGTGTGAAAAAGTGCATCCGTGTGCGCTCGAAAATCAGAATGACATATAACACGCAGCGCTTTTTTCTGGAGTAATAAAATTGTATTTAAAAGATAGTCAGCACAATTGCCCCAGGCTATAATACCGTAGTTTAAGTGTTGGGGGATCAACATTGAATACAGGTTTAATAATATACGAGTTGGAAAGTAAAATTTGACCTTGTTTATAATACCAATATTTCTTGAAATAACTTTACAAATTTTATCTACGTGTTCCTTCCAGGAAATCTTTTCATCTATCGTTACTCCCAGAAACTTTGTATTTAAAACTTTTTGAGTAATGGTACAATCAAAAACAGCATTGCCTGGAAGTTCATTTATTATGTTACTGAAGAGCATGTAGTTCGTCTTTTGCAGATTGAGAGATAATTTATTGGCTTTGATCCATTCTGAAACACATTTTAATTCCTGGTTGATGGTGGAAAGCAAAATATGTGGGTCCTTATGGGAAAAGAAAAGATTTGAGTCGTCAGCAAAAGAAATAAAAGATAAAAAACTTCGAAGACTTACAGAAATCATTAATAAAAGAAGCGGGCCCAAAATAGAACCTTGTGGGACACCACAACTTACATCTTTAGTATTAGACAGGGCATTGGCAATAGAAACACACTGCTGCCTATTGTGAAGGTAGTTCCTGAACCACTCCAAGGTTATTCCTCTAACTCCATAATAACTGAGTTTGTAAAAAAGTATATCATGATTGATTGTATCGAAAGCCTTGGAGAAGTCCAGGAACACCCCAACGGTATGTTCATATTTATCGATCCCACTAGCAATCTTATTAATCATGGTCAACAACGCATGAGTAGTGCTGTGTTTTGCACGAAACCCAAACTGCAACTGGTATAATAATTCATGTGTTTCCAGGAACTTACATGTACGTGTAAAAACTAATTTTTCCAAAACTTTAGATAAACAAGTTAGAAGCGATGTAGGTCGGTAATTTCCTAAAACCATATTGTCTCCTTTTTTAAATATAGGAATGACTCGAGCTAATTTCATTGCTGAGGGAACAACTCCAGTAGAGATAGATAAAAATGCAAATATAAGTCAGAGGATTTACAATTACATTCAAATTCTTTTTTAGCAATACGTTACTTATATTATCATGCCCTGAACTTTGTTTATTCTTCAATTCACGTATTATGCCTGCAACTTCTGTTTCATCTGTAGGTGTCATAAAAATAGAATTTGGGTTAGGATCATTGAGAAAATCTGTAAAATATTTAGAAGCGTCGGGAATGATACTAGCAAGATTTGGCCTATACCGACAAAATATTCATTGAACGCATTTGCTAGATTTTGTGGATTTTCAATTATTTTTCCATCTACGTTAATGTTTGAAACGGTGCTTTTCTGAGCGTTACCTTGTAAAACATTCTTAATAACTTTCCAAGTGTTCTTTACATCTTTTTTTATATAAGTCAAACTGCTTACAAAAATATACTTTTTTAGATCTTCTTAGTATACCTGTAAGTATGTTTTTGTAATTATTATACTTTTTTTATTTTTTCTCACATGGCTTTTCAATTGATTTTATATAAAGATTATTCTTCCTGTTTATGGAGCGCAAAATACCCGGGTGATCCAAGGGCACCTTGGAATCGTTTTGTAGTTGGACCGTTTCGTTTGTTTTATAGGAAAGCAACTATTTATTTTAGATGAGAAAAGATTCATAAAAACATCAAATGCGTCATTGACATTGTTTGTACTGTACATTCCGGACCAGTCCACATTTCCTAACTCTTCTTTGAAAAGATTCACATTATCTTCAGAAAAATCACGTTGGCTATTAGTAGTATCTGTGTTCAATATGGGATTGTTATTAAATTTAAAGTGTGAAAATATGGGAAAATGGTCTGACAAATCAGAAAGAATTATCCCAGAAGAAAGAGTACACCGAGCATTCGTAAATACGTTATCGATAAGAGTAGCCGAATTAGCAGATATTCTAGTTTGCTTGGTTATTAATGGAAGAAAACCCGCAGTAAGAAGTACATCCATAAACGTTTGTACAAATGAATCATCTTCATATTTAAAGAGATTAACATTGAAGTCACCGAGTAAAAAACATGTTTTATTTACCAAGTATGGGTGTGCTAATAACTCATGAAAAGTCTTTAGAAAGTCATCATGAATAGAATTTGGTGGCCTGTAGGTGATTCCAACTAAAATGTTTTTATCATTAGGAATGATTATTTCAACAAAAAGGGTTTCTATGAAATCGTTCATGTAATTGAGTTCAGGCCTTAACTTGTACTCATATCGTTGCGATATATACAGGCCGACACCTCCACCTGTTTTTCCTGTTCTGTTATTTGTAATCAAATTATATCCAGGTAAAGTATAAAAGGGTAAGTGGGTACTATTGTTAAACCAGGTTTCTGATAATCCTATAACAGAATAATTGAGTTTGGAGTTCAATAAAAGAGAGCGCAGAGAATCGAAATTTTTGTTGGCGCTGCTAATGTTGCAATGCAACATGAGGAAATCATTTATGTTATTATGGAGATATTTTGATGCAATCTGCCTTTCTGTATAATAAAAGGAAGGCGCATGCTGATATGTATTATCAATTGGATCAGAAATAGTTTCAAGACTTTTACTTTGTAAGTTCATGGATTGTACAGCGGAATCATGAAAAGAGTTATTCAAGCATTCATTACAATTCTTATCAAGAACAGACTGAACAGTGTTATACAGTGCGTCCCAGAAAAAACGAAACCGAGAAGTATCGATGTTCTATCATAACTTAATCACAACTATAATTAATGAATGATACATATTTGGAAAGCTTAGAGTCTCCTCTTTCATGTGATGCTACTCAGATAATGCATATTTCACGCATGATTAAAAGCAATTTGAAGGAAGGAAACCAAAAAGACATTTGGCGGGCGGTATCTGAATTTCGAAGAAAAATTCACATTTCTAGAACGTTGAGTTTCTGCCCTTTCATATGACACCTCAATCAGGAAAAATGAGCGAGGAATGACAAAGTTATGTTTGTTTAAAGTAGTGCTTGCATTTCCATAATTTTATTAAAGGTATTACAAAGTTTTGGGAAATTTTGAAAAATGGGTGGATAGTGATTCTTTACAATTTTGATATATTTGGATGCCCCTGTGGATGTATTAAAAACACCGGAAATTTTAGCCCCTAAAACATTTCTTCTTTCGAGAAAAATTGAATATAAAGATTTACCGGTGCTCCCGGTAAATTTTGATAAATTTCAAATAGCTCCTACGGCCGTACGATGGTAGCTGCGACCATGAAAATCTCCGAGTATGTAGTTGTGGTATATAATTTCCGAACGAGAATAGCTAATCGGTCGATTTTAGTCAATAGACATTGTTTTATAGCTTAATTAAAATCTTGACCTTGAGAGGGAGCTATTCAACATAAAGTGTTTATTATTTACAATTTCATAACTTTAGAGTCAATTTCGACCGCGACAACGATCACTGAATGTTGTAGGATCGTATATGCTTCCAAAATGTTCATTTGAACCAAACTCACGACCCCATACCAAAACTTTGTATTACCTTTAAACGAGTTCGTTTTCACTGGCTGCCTGCCGTATCAATAAACGAAATTAACAAAAGACTTAACTCCGTTTCGTTGACAATCAGCCGTAGACGAGAGTTTTCATGCATGGCTGATTGTCAACGAAACGGAGTTAAGTCTTTTGTCAAATCTGCTTTTTGCTATGGCAGGCACCCGGTGAAAACGAATTCGTTTGTTAAAATTATGAAAATGTAAGGGCTACTTTAAACAAACAGAACTTTGTTATTCCTGGCTCATTTTTCTTGATTGAGGTATCATATGAAAGAGCAGAAAATGAACATTTTAGAAATATGTATTTTTCTTTGAAATTCAGATACCGCCCGCCAAATTACTTTTTAGTTTCCTTCCTTCAAATTGCTTTTAATCACTCATGCGTAAAATATGCATCACGTGAGTAGCATCAACTGAAAGAGGAGACTCTAAGCTTTCCAAATATGTGTCATTCATTAATTGTGGTTGTGATTAAGTTATGATAAAACAACGACACTTCTCGGTTTTGTTTTTTCTGGGACGCACTGTATAATTCATCATTAAGTTATGAAAAGGGACGTCTTCATTAGTACCCATGTTTAGAGAATTGTAGAGATCCCCAGTAAAGTAAAGGTAGAAGATGAAAATTGTAGCATACAGTAGAGCACGGAGAGGGAGGGAGGTGTAAAGGAGTGTGCAGACCAATTAAAAAACATCACAACAAATAACATGAGAGACGAAAACACATAAACAATCAAACACAAAAGCAAAAGAGGAGAAGATCTATATAAAATTATTAATCACATACTGACTGTATGGCAATTGACAGCAACCCGTAAATTAAATTGAATCAGGCATTCGACAGAAACCCGCTAAAGAACTCAAACAAAACTTTGGATATTATGTGGAACCTTTAAAGTATAAACAAAACAAGACTAAGTGCCATATTCTTAATTACGAAGTATGACAATCACAAATTAGACAGGCTTGGCAACTTAATGGATGCCGAATGTCAAGTCTTAATCTGTTATAATAGTTACATTGTATTGGATAAACAATTGCTGACATTACACTTCTTAAAAATAATTTTAAACATTACATCATGCTTCAGTTGCCATCCTCATTATTTTACAAAAGCAATACGTTTTTCTGCAATTTGATTTAGAAAAAAATATTGAAAAAAATAAGTGTACATAACAGAAAAGTGTGAAATAAAATGTACATGGAACACTTTGCAGTTTCCAAAGGGTTTCAGATATAATCCAAACGGGAACAAAGACATTTGATTTTTTTTTTTTTTTTAAAGGTTTTTAAATTAAAATATTTAGTCTCATCAGCATTCGCAGTTGAAATAGTTGTCTCTCTACAGCAATTCCATAGCACCCCGAATAGTCATATGAAATTTAAAATGTGGTTTATATTATTCACTATTGATCCTAAAATCTTCCCTCTGATTTTATATTATGACAGAAACTCACTTTTCGCATCCACTTCATGAAACGATCAATTTTTTTGTACCTGCTCTTAACAGTGTACCAATACTAGGGAGATTAAAATTGTACACTTGCGTTTGAATATAAATGAAAGAGTACACCTCTAGTATATCCAAAACATGTAGTGATTTGTTGAGAGCCCTGAAATGTATGATCAAATCAATACCTTTGCAGATGGTGCCATCGATGACGATGTTGAGTAGAAGTCATCGTGATACTGACCGTCGAGCGTCAGGTCCTTCAGATGAGCTATCTTACAGATGAACTGAGCAAGATCACGTGATGCCGAGGGCCGTTCACTGATATCATCACAGTGGATGTTAAGAGTCTCAATCTGTTATGATAGCAACATTATGTTGAATTATTACTAATAACAACCAAATAAAACTATATTCAAAATTCTGCTATATTAATATCGTCGCCACTATGAAAAATCTTAACACAATGACATTTATTTTGTTTATGATGTACAAGTCTTGACACCTGAAATAAGTACTAATTTCAATAGTTCCTGGATTCTTTTGAGACCGATATAATGGTCTTTATACATAACTGATAGATAATGATGGAGGTGATCAATAAGCTTTTGATTGATCCAATTTGGACTGTGGCATTAAGGATAAAGAAAATGATAATTCTTTCTAGATCATATTTACCTGTTGACTGGGGGAGTAGTGGGGAATTATGAATGAAGGACTTGGCTCATGATCTAAAGTCTTACAGAACAAAAGAGAATTAAACAAGAAGGCAGAGCGGTCACAAACCAGTCATCAACCACATTAATCTTCAAGGAAAACGTGTGCTCTTAATCGGGGAAAAATCAGAACCCTCTGATTATGTTATCGATTACATTGTAGTAATGGATCCATGATTGTCAGAGAAGAGGGGATTTCATCCCTCGGTCATATGATCCGGTAATTTTACTGACCCTACTTCATTTAAATGTTGGAATGAGTTAGCGTAAGGGCTGGTGGATGGGAAGGGGTGGGGAGGTGGTCCACATACTAGATGCCAAGTCCCACCTGCTTGCTCCTAACGGTGTACCAACAGGGAGAGTAAAATTGTACACTTGCGATTGACTATAAAGGAAAGAGTACACCTCCAGTATAACAAAACATGAAGTGATTTGTTAAGAGTCCAACAATATACGATCAAATCAATACCTTTGCAGATGATGCCATCGACAAAAATGTTGAGTAGAAGTCATCGTGACACTTAACGTCGAGCGTCAGGTCCTTCAGATGAGTCATCTTACAGATAAACTGGCCCAGATCACGTGATGCAGAGGGACGTTCACTGAGATCATCAGAGTCGATGTTAAGAGTCTCAATCTGTTATGACAGCAACGTTATGTTGACAACCAAATAAAACTATATTCGAGAATCAACAATTCATTACAAATTATATTAATATCGTTGCCGTAGCGAAAACTCTTAACACAATAACATTTATTTTGTGTATGATATACAAATCTTGACACCTGAAATTAGTACTAATTTCAGCAGTTCCTGGATTCTTTTGAGACCGAGGTAATGGCGTTATTCATAACTAATAGATAATGACATAATGATGCAGAGAGAGGTTCACTTAGACGGAAACACTCTATGTAAAGAGTCTCAATCTGTTATGATAGTAACATTTTGTTGAATTATCAACATCCGATTATAACTGTATTCAAAATTCAGCGAAACGTTTACAATTATATCAATGTCGTTGCCTCAATGAAAATATATAAACACAATACATTTATTTTGTAATGAGGAACTATAGCCTTGACACCTGAAATTAGTACTAATTTCAATAGTTCCTGGATTCTTTTGAGACCGAGGTAACGGTGTTTATTCGTGTTTATTCATAACTGATAGATAATGACAGAGGTGATTAATATGTTTTTGATTGATCCAATCTGGACTTTGGGCATTGCGGATAAAGAAAATTATAATATTTCCTTAATCATGTTGACTTGTTGACTGTGGGAGTAGTTGGGAAATATTAATGAAGGACTTGGCTCGCGATCTAAATTCTAGCAGAAAAAAGAGAATAAAAAAAGAAGGCAAAACGGTTTCGGCCCAGTCACCAATCACACTACTCTTGAGAAAACCCTGTCCTCTCTTCCGTGGAGAACCTGAACACCCTTATAATGTTATTGACTACAAAGTGGTGGATCCATGATTGTAAGAGAAGAGGGCATTTTATCCCCCGGTCATATGATCCGATAATTTTACTGATCCTACTACATTTAAACGTCGGAATGAGTTAGGGCTGGTGGAAGGGAAGGGGGGCGATCCATATACTGCATACCAAGTATTAATTTGTTATAATAGTAACAATGTGTTAGATAAACAATTATTGCTGACATTACACTACTTAAAAATATGTTTACACTTTACATCATGATACATAGCTATCCTAACTAGTTCACATAAGCAATACATTATTCTGACATTTGATGTAAATAGTACTGTAGCATAACTAGCCCAGTAATTTAGTAAGACGTAGAGGGCGTTATAGTTAATTGTGAAATATACATGTATACATCGTGAGATGTCAGTGAGTCGGCGTTGATCTGTCGTGTCAGTCAGTCAACGTCGGGCTGTCGTTGCGACAGGTCCGTTACCAGGAACGAGTAAAGTTACTTGAACTGCAGATACTGTGCAAGTGTTGTTTCTTGAGTTACTGTCAGACATTCAGTGACTGCGGGAATAAGTGAATGAGATTGAGAGCTAGTCCACGTTTATTCTTACACGATATACTTTTGTGAGAGCCCACTGAGAGATATAGTTGATGAATGATTGTCGAGAGCGTGGACCGGGTTTTGAGAGACTGCAAGGCAGAACGCTACGCCGGCAGAGCCCGGTTACGCCACAGTACTTTGAAAAACTAAATTTTACATAGCAGAAAAGTGTGAAAATAAATATACATGGAACACTTTGCAATTTCCAAAGGGTTTGAGAAATAATACAAACGGGTCAAATAAATTAGATTTTACATATTTGCAGGTTTATAAATTTAAATTTTTAGTCTCATCAGTACTCACAATTGAAAAAACTGTCTCTCCAGTAGCAATTCCGTAGCACTTTGAATTGTCATATGAAATTTATATTTTATACTATTAGTCTAATAATTTTCATTCTGTTTTTATATTATGACAGAAAGTTTACTTTTATCATCCACTTCCAGAAACGATCAACTTTTCGTACCTGCTCTTAACAGTGTAACAATAGGGAGAGTAAAATTGTACACTTGCGTTTGACTATATAGGAAAGAGTACACCTCTAGTATATCCAAAACATGTAGTGATTTGTTGAGAGCCCTGAAATATATGATCAAATCAATACCTTTGCAGATGATGCCATCGATGACGATGTTGAGTAGAGGTCATCGTGATACTGACCGCAGAGTGTCAGGCCCTTCAGATGAGCTATCTTAAAGATGAACTGAGCGAGATCATGTGATGCAGAGGGACGTTCACCGAGATCAGCAGAGTAGATCTTAAGAGTCTCAATCTGTTATGATAGCAACATTATGTTGAATTATTACTAATAACAACCAAATAAAACTATATTCAAAATTCTGCTATATTAATATCGTCGCCACTGAAAAACCTTAACACAATGACATTTATTTTGTTTATGATGTACAAGTCTTGACACCTGAAATTAGTACTAATTTCAATAGTTCCTGGATTCTTTTGAGACCGATATAATGGTCTTTATACATAACTGATAGATAATGACAGAGGTGATCAATAAGCTTTTGATTGATCCAATTGGGACTGTGGCATTAAGGATAAAGAAAATGATAATACTTTCTAGATCATATTTACCTGTTGACTGGGGGAGTAGTGGGGAATTATGAATGAAGGACTTGGCTCATGATCTAAAGTCTTACAGAACAAAAGAGAATTAAACAAGAAGGCAGAGCGGTCACAAACCAGTCACCAACCACATTAATCTACATGGAAAACGTGTGCTCTTAATCGGGGAAAATCAGAACACTCTGATTATGTTATCTACTACATTATAGTGATGGATCCATCATTGTCAGAGAAGAGGGGATTTCATCCCTCGGTCATATGATCCGGTGACAAGATTTGGTGACAATCTATCAGCTCTACATTCGCCCGGTACTGGAGTTTGCGGCCCCCGTTTGGACTTCTGGTATAACGAAGGCTCAGGCTGAAACCATCGAACGTGTTCAGAAGCGAGCCTTGAGGATAATCGTTTACCCAAATTTACTGCCATATAGTGAACTCCTAAAAACTTTAAAACTAGAATCCCTTAGTAATAGGCGTCTCGAACTAGCAACTAAATTTGCCAAATCAGTTTTAACCTCTCCTGACCATCGCCATCTCTTGACACAAAGTAGAGAATCAATCACAGGTCGCAATCTTCGGAACTCTACACACATGACATTACCTCGTATACGAACTCAAAGACGCATGCTTTCTCCCATTCCTTACTTTATACAACTTCTGAATTCAACTTCTTAGTTATGCCCTCATAATTATGTTCGCCATTTTGAATTTTTAAATGTTAATTAATTATTGCATAATGATTATGTCAAGTATTAGTATTGTGATCTCTCAAAGCTGTTTTAATTTGTTTTTTAATTTGAATTCCAAGTCCTTTCACTAGCAATGATCGTATTATATATAGTTATTTATGGAAATTGTATATAATTATTCATTTACTTATTATTATATACTTATTATATTTTTTACTTATTAATGATTTAATTTATCCATGTGTTTTTTTTACCTTGTTATTTTTATTGTTATGCATTTTATATTGTAAACTGACTTGTTTAGTCTTCGGACTTTTTAATCAGTACTTGAATAAAACCAAATATCTATCTACCTATCTTTTAATTTTACTGACCCTACTTCATTTAAATGTCGGAATGAGTTAGCGTAAGGGCTGGTGGATGGGAAGGGGGGAGGTGGTCCACATACTGGATGCCAAGTCCTACCTGCTTGCTCCTAACGGTGTACCAACAGGGAGAGTAAAAGTGTACACTTGCGATTGACTATAAAGGAAAGAGTTCACCTCCAGTATAACAAAACATGAAGTGATTTGTTAAGAGTCCAACAATATACGATCAAATCAATACCTTTGCAGATGATGCCATCAATGACGATGTTGAATAGAAGTCATCGTGATACTGACCGTAGAGTGTCAGGTCCTTCAGATGATTCATCTTACAGATGAACTGAGCGAGATCATGTGATGCAGAGGGACGTTCATTGAGATCAGCAGAGTAGATCTCAAGAGTCTCAATCTGTTATGAAAGCAACATTATGTTGAATGAATACTATTAACAACCCATTACAAATATATTCAAAATTCAGCTACATGTTTGAAATTGTATTAAAATCGTCGCCACTATGAAAATCCTTTACACAACAACATTTATTTTGTAATGAGGTACAAGTCTTGACACGTAAAATATGTACTAATTTCAGTAGTTTCTCGATTCTTTTGATACCGATTCAATGGTGTTTATTCATAACTGATAGGTAATGACAGAGGTGATGAATATGTTTTTGATTGATCCAATACGGTCAGATTAGCATCCAGGGGCCGACTTACGGCCCTTGGTGGGGTCCAGTGGAAAGGCACGTAGCCAGAGTTTGATGTTTGGGGGGGGGGGGGGGGGGGGAATACATGTAATCTATCGACGTAAAAAAAAAAGGGGTCAAAAAAGTTCAACCGATCTTGGAAATGTTGAAGGCACGTGCCCCCCCCCCCCCCCCGTAGCTACGTGCCTGTCAGTGGGCAGAGCCCCCGGAAGCTCTTGGGTTTCCGGTATTTTATTACGATCAGATGAGCATCCAGGAGACCGCCTTTGGGCCCTTGGTGGGGTCCGGGAGCGGAGCTCTCGTAAACTCTGGGATTTTAGGCATTTAATTAAGGTCAGATGAGCATATTTTGATACCTTATTTGTGACATTGGCAGGTCATTTATGTTTTCTCCCTCTCTTTCTTTCTTTTTCTCTGTAACATACTTTTTCGAAAAGTGACGGGGTCTCGAGCCCCCGATCCCAGCCGTTTTGCAGACCATGACATAAAGGCTTCTAAATAAGCATATTTTTCGCCCGACTGTAAATTTGGGAATTTCTAATTTTTCAACAAACGCATAAAAAGGTATGACTTACAAAAAAATCGAGAAAAAAATATGGGAAATCATGTCATTTCAGCAACATTTTTAAATCACTGGTATCAAATAAGAAATACCCCCCCCCCCCCTCCCCCCATCAGTACGTCAGCGTTCAGGGGCTCATGTCTTCTCACCTCTATAACAAAAAACAGACCCTCCCGCTTCCGGCGCCTATGACCAAAAGGGTACATAAATAATACAAACAGGGACGGACTGATTCGGTTCATCATTAGTGAAGTTCTGTAAATTAAACTATTTTGTCTCATCAGTATTCACAATTGAAATAGCTGTCTCTCCATTAGTAATTCCGTAGCATTTCGAATTGACATATGAAATTTGAAATATGGTTTATATCATGCACATTTAATCTCATAATCTTCACATGTTTTTGTATTATGACGGAAATTCACTTCTAGGATCCACTTCCTGAAACGATCAACTTTTGCTACCTGCTTCTCCTTCACGGTGTTCCAATGGAGAGAGTAAAAGTGTACACTTGCGTTTGACTATACAGTGCATCCCAGAAAAAAACGAAACCGAGAATTATCGATGTTTTATCGTAACTTAATCACAATTATAATTGATAAATGATACATATATGTAAAGCTTAGATCCTCCTCTTTCATTTTGTGCAACTTGTATAATCCATATTTTACGCATGAGTGATTAAAATGAATTTGAAGAGAGGAAAACATAAAGTCCTTTGGCGGACGGTATCTGAATTTCAAAGAGAAAATCACATTTCTAGAAAGTTGAGTTTCTGCCCTTTCATAAGACATCTCAGTCAAGAAAAACGAGCTAGGAATAAAAAAAGTTCTGTTTGTTTAAAGCAGTGCTTGCATTTCCATAATTTTATGAAACGAATTTGTTTTCACTGACTGTCTGCTGTAGCAACAAACGGAATTAACAAAAGACTTAACTCCGTTTCGTTGACAATCAGCCGTAGACGAAAGACTTCATGCATGGCTGGTTGTCAACGAAACGGAGTTAAGTCTTTTGTTAATTCCGTTTGTTACTACAGCAGACAGTCAGTGAAAACGAATTCGTTTAATAAAATTATGGAAATGCAAGCACTATTTAAACAAACAGAACTTTGTCATTCCTTGCTCATTTTTCATGATTGAGGTGTCATATGAAAGGACAAAAACCCGACTTTTTAAAAATGTGATTTTCTCTTTGAAATTCAGATACCGCCCGCCAAATGACTTTTTGGTTCCCTCTCTTCATATTCATTTTAATCACTCATGCATGATATATGCATCATATGAGTTGCATTAACCCTAAAAAGGCCGGGCTATTTGAGGTCTTAGTACGGCCGGGGGGGGGGGCATTATGCCCCCCCTTAAGATCTCGACCGCGAAGCTGCCGATTGCCGCGAAAATTTGCACACATGTCAAGTGAAGTGTATAGAATAATATGATAATTTCGATTTTTCGAAAAATTTACTCATTTGCATATTTATGGTAATTTATGCAAGTAAAGTCATACAAATCACATTTTTACCCATAAATCATATATTATTCATATTTAAGCATTCTTTTTCACTACATATATTCATTAGACTATTCTGAATGATAATACGACAAAAAAAAATGGAAGAGCCAGCTTATTCCTTATGTTATCCCTCGTTTTGATAATTTCTTGTGTATTTCATTGTTTTTTTTAACTTATGTATTTCATTGTTTTTGTTGTTTTATTTCATTTCTTACTACAATTCAACTATTGTGACTTCCAAAACAACCACCTAAACTTTAAACAAGACCTAATAACCCATGTTTGATCTGTTTTTAGGAAAAATGACTTTTCCATATTATATGTTTTGTACACAAATCACGAAAATGAGCGATTTTCGGGCTGACATTCAAAGACAAAAGGTCACGTGACCTTGTAACCGTACGTCCGATTTTCAAAAAAATTATTTTAAAAGTTGCGCAAGACTCGAAAGAAAAAAGTCAGCGAGTGGCGGGGCGCCATCCATATGCGTTCCCGAGCAATCGGAAAAATCGTAGAGGGGGGCCATAATGCCCCCCCCCGCCTTATTAGGGTTAAATGAAATAGAAGAATCTAAACTTTCCAAATATGTGTCATTTATTAATTATAAATGTGACTAAGTTATGATCAAAAATTGATAGTTCTCGGTTTCGTTTTTTCTGGGACGCACTGTATAGGAAAGAGTACACCGCCAGAATAACAAAAACATGAAGTGTGTTGCTAAGAGTCCAAACAAAATATGATCAATTCAATACCTTTGCAGATGATGCCATCGATGACGATGTTGAGTAGAAGGCATCGTGATACTGATCGCTGAGTTTCAGGTACTTCAGATAAGTCATCCTACAGATGAACTGAGCGAGATCACGTGATGCAGAGGGACGTTCACTGAGATCATCAGAGTCGATATTAAGAGTCTCAATCTGTTATGACAGCAACATTATGTTGAATTATTACTAATAACAACCAAATAAAACTATATTCAAAATTTTGCTATATTAATATCGTCGCCACTATGAAAAATCTTATCACAATCACATTTATTTCGTCTATGATATACAAGTCTTGACACCTGAAATTAGTACTAATTTTTGGAGTTCCTCGATTCTTTTGAGACCGATATAATGATGTTTATTCATAAATGATAGGTAATGACAGAGATAATCAGTATGTCTTTGATTGATCCAATCGGGAAGGTGGGCATTACAGACGATGATAATATTATAATATTTTCTAGATCATATTGACCAGTTGACTGAGGGAGTAGTGGGGCATATGAATGGAGGACTTGGCTCATGATCTAAAGTCTTACAGAAAAAAAGATAATAAAAGAAGAAGTCAGAACCCAGGTCGCAAAGCAGTCACCAAACAGACTACTCTTGAAGGAAAGTGTGTGCTTTCAATCGGGGGATAGTCTGAACACCCTGATTATGTTATTGACAGCAGAATAATGGCGGATCCATGATTTTCAGAGAAGAGGAGATTTGATTCCCCCGGGCATATGATCCGGTAATTTAACTGGCCCTTCTACATTTTCATGTCGCGTGTTGGTAACTGGTGAGGGGGGTGGAGTGACCAACATATTGGATGTCAAGTCTTAATCTGTTATAATAGGAACATTGTATTGGATAAACAATTGCTGACATTAAAATACATACAAATATTGTTATACCTTACATCATGAGACAGTTGCCATCCTCATTCATTTAAGAAAAGTGTAAAAACAAATATATCCACTTTGTAGTTTCCAAAGGGGTAAATAAATAATACATACAGGGACCAACAGATTTGATTTATCATTTGCGTTCGTCTTTAAATCAAACTATTTAGTCTCATCAGTATTCACAATTGAAATATCCGTCTCTCCATCATCAATTTCGTAGCTCTTTGAATTGTCATATGCAATGAAAAATATGGTACATATTATTCAATATCAATCTTATAATATTCATTCTGTGTATGTACTATGGCAGAAAGTTCACTTTTCGCTTCCACTTCCTGAAGCGATCAATTGTTCCTATCTGCTTGCTCTTATCGATGTATCGACAGGGAGAGTAAAATTGTACACTTGTGATTGACTATATTAGGAAAGAGTGCACCAATAGTATAAGAAAAATATGTAGTGATTTACTAAGAGTCCAACAAAATATGATAATAATAATAACTATTTCTTATATGGCGCTTTTTCAGGAGGGCCCTATCAAAGCGCCTTACAGATATATATACTATTACCCCGGTCATCGGATTCAAGGCTTACTTCAATACCTTTGCAGATGATGCCATCGACAATGATGTTGAGTAGAAGTCATCGTGATACTGACCCTTGATTGTCAGGTTCTTCAGATGAGTCATCTTACAGATGAACTGAGCGAGATCACGTGATGCAGAGGGACGTCCACTGAGATCACCAGAGTGGATGTTAAGAGTCTTAATCTGTTATGATAGTAACATTATTATGAATGAATACTAATAACAAACCATTAAAAATATATTCAAAATTTAGCTATATGTTTAAAATTGTATTGGTATCGTCACCAATTTGAAAATCCTTTACACAACAACATTTATTTTGTAATGAGGTACAAGTCTTGACCCCTAAAATATGTACTAATTTCAGTAGTCTATCGATTCTTTTGATACCGATTCAATGGTGTCTATTCATAAATGATAGGTAACGACAGAGGCGATCAATATGTTTTTGATTGATCTAATCGGGAAGGTGGGCATTACGGACAAAGAAGATGATAATACTTTCTAGATCATGTTGACCTGTTGACTGAGGGAGTAGTGGGGAATATGAATGAAGGACTTGGCTCATGATCTAAAGTCTTACAGAACAAAAGAGAATAAAAGAAGAAGGCAGAACGGTGGTCGCAAAGCAGTCACCAAACAGACTACTCTTGAAGGAAAATGTGCGCTTTCAATCGGGGGATAGTCTGAACACCCTAATTATGGTATTGACGACAGTATAATGGCGGATCCATGATTGTTATACCTTACATCATGAGACAGTTGTCATCCTCATTCATTTAAGAAAAGTGTAAAAACAAATATATGCACTTTGTAGGTTCAAAAGGGGTAAATAAATAATACATACAGTGACCAACGGATTTGATTTATCATTTTTGTAGGCCTTTAAATTAAACTATATAGTCTCATCAGTATTCACAATTGAAATAGCCGTCTCTCCATTAGCAATTCCGTAGCACTCCGAATTGTCATATGCAATGAAAAATAAGGTTCATATTACCCAATATCAATCCTTATAATATTCATACTGTGTATGTACTATGGCAGAAAGTTCACTTTTCGCTTCCGCTTCCTGAAGCGATCAATTGTTCCTATCTGCTTGCTCTTATCGATGTACCAACAGGGAGAGTAAAATTGTACACTTGCAAATGACTATATTAGGAAAGAGTACACCAACAGTATAACAAAACATGTAGTGATTTGCTAAGAGTACAACAAAATATGATCAAATCGATACCTTTGCAGATGATGCCATCGATGACGCTGTTGAGTAGAAGTCATCGTGATACCATGGACCTACTTTAGTACTAGTAGGTCTATGGTAATACTGACCGCCGAGTTTCAGGTTCTTCAGATGAGTCATCTTACAGATGAACTGAGCGAGATCACGTGATGCATAGGGACGTTCACTGAGATCACCAGAGGGAATGTTAAGAGTCTCAATCTGTTGTAATAGTACGACATCATGTTGGAAACACAATTGCTGACATTACTATACTGAATTATATATAACATTACACTTTTTTTGCTTCCACTAAAAGCGTATTTTTTTTCCTAATTGTTTTTTCTCAACGGCGTACTAGTTTTTACATTAAAATCATCCAATCTAGTTTGACTATCGAAATGAGTAAACTTCCAATGGATCCCCACACCCGTCATCTCGGCAATTTCATGCCTCTCCTCTGTCCCGTAATGAGCAATATATTTGTCCCTGATATGCATTCGAAAAACAAATTATATAGCATGAATCAATTATGCAGAATTTTTAATTCAATGCATTCTTCAGAAGACTCTGTATTCTTGTCTCTGGACATGTCTGGACTCCTGAAAACGATACAATATTGGAGAAATACTTTCCTTTATAAAAAGTAAAAATATTCATTTTAGTTTATAAAACTTCAAGATGCATACGTAAATTTGCATTAAGTATGCATCTGTAAATTACATATTTATGAATGTTCAACTGTACAAGCATAGAAGAAATAGATTCATTACAAGGTTGAAGGAGAGGGAAAGAGGAAAATAAAGCAAGTGTTTGAGTGTGTGGCAAAGAGAGAGGGAGAGAGAAAGGAAGAGCAAGTTGCTTTTGCACCAGTTTTTCGTTGCTAAGTGAGTTCCTATATTTTGGACCGTGTTTCAAGACGAATACGAGTGAGAGGAAGGTGGAAATGATTGGATTGTCTGGTTGGGTATTTTAATAATGATATGTACAGATATTTAACATGTACATATTTAAACATGCTTAGTTAAAAAGTACATAACATCACGACAATAGGTACTGGAAATTTACGAGTTTCAAATAAGAAAAGTTTAGCTTTGGATTTAGATTTGTTATAAATTATTCTAATGGCTATCTGTTTTAAAACAGTAATTGTATTGGTAGGACTTTAATAGTGTTCTCAAGATCCTTTATCGAATATTCAAAGACTATTGCAACGGTTGCCATAATAGTCACCTTTAAGGAGAAAATAAATGACATGAGTTGATGAATATCAGCGATGAAAATTAAATTGTGCAATATAATAGTGAATATAAACTTTTGCAAAGAGTCAAGCTATGGTTACACAATTTAGCCATCACTAATCCAAAAGCATAATCTTCTTTCTTTTTTTTTGCAAACAATGTTATTTATAATGCTAAATGTATCATTCATTGCGGATATAGTATCGAAAATAATATGGCTAGTGACATTCGTTTGTTTCGCAATGTATGGTCAACAAGGGATCTGAAAGATCACGACGTTTCGTGTGCCGCTGCTACACTTCGTCACGTGATAAAATAAATTGTACGCAAGCGTATTTTATATTATACGGGTGGACCAGGTGGACCGGGTGTCAAATAATTAGAACAATAACGGACAAGGCATATTGGTCGAAGCACACGGGTGCTCAACCAATCAATGGGCCGCTGGATCGATGCGGGGCGGCTTGACGGGGAGTGTCATGGCGGCGTATCGTACGCATCCAAAATAGACGTATTAACCCTCCGTGTGTACCAATGTCAGGCTACGGGAAAGACACGGAGTCTCGTCATGCTACACACCCTTTAATATAGTGGTCCGGGATTTCCTAAAAAGAGTAGGGGGATCTTTTTGCCGGGAATAAGATTCGTTAATCTCACTGACTCTATCGGGGAGAAACAAAAATCATTATAAACATTGATATCTTGTTTTCTTCCTCCTTTACCATTCATTAAAGTTAGGGCAAGTCCACTAAAAAAATAACTTACTTTCAATAAAAGCAGAAATATTGATAGTTCTATGTTTTTGTGTGGATGCACTAATATAAAGTAATTTGTTTCAGTTAAATGATGAAAGATTTCAAGTTTGATAAACCATTTATATAAAAATCAATGATCATGAATTTATTTAGAAAATAGTATTTATTTTTTCAAAGTTCATGAAAGATTTTGTGAAATGCCATGCACGCAATATGATCCAAATTAAATCACATAACCTGGTCAAAGGCATAGGAAAATCAAGGTTTGGGGGAAATCAAGGTTTGGGGGAAATCAAGGTTTGGGGAAAATCAAGGTTTGGGGGAAATTAAGGTTTGGGGAAAATCAAGGTTTGGGGGAAATCAAGGTTTGGGGGAAATCAAGGTTTGGGGGAAATCAAGGTTTGGGAGAAATCAAGGTTTGGGGAAAATCAAGGTTTGGGGGAAATCAAGGTTTGGGGGAAATCAAGGTTTGGGGGAAATCAAAGTTTGGGGGAAATCAAGGTTTGGGGGAAATCAAGGTTTGGGGAAAATCAAGGTTTGGGGGAAATCAAGGTTTGGGGGAAATCAAGGTTTGGGGAAAATTAAGGTTTGGGGGAAATCAAGATTTGGGGGAAATCAAGGTTTGGGGGAAATCAAGATTTGGGGGAAATCAAGGTTTGGGGGAAATCAAGGTTTGAGGGAAATCAAGGTATGGGGGAAATCAAGGTTTGGGGGAAATCAAGGTTTGGGGGAAATCAAGGTTTGGGGAAAATCAAGGTTTGGGGGAAATCAAGGTTTGGGGGAAATCAAGGTTTGGGAGAAATTAAGGTTTGGGGGAAATTAAGGTTTGGGGGAAATCAAGATTTGGGGGAAATCAAGGTTTAGGGGAAATCAAGATTTGGGGGAAATCAAGGTTTGGGGGAAATCAAGGTTTGAGGGAAATCAAGGTTTAGGGAAAATCAAGGTTTGGGGGAAATCAAGATTTGGGGGAAATCAAGGTTTGGGGGAAATCAAGATTTGGGGGAAATCAAGGTTTGGGGGAAATCAAGGTTTGAGGGAAATCAAGGTATGGGGGAAATCAAGGTTTGGGGGAAATCAAGGTTTGGGGGAAATCAAGGTTTGGGGAAAATCAAGGTTTGGGGGAAATCAAGGTTTGGGGGAAATCAAGGTTTGGGAGAAATTAAGGTTTGGGGGAAATTAAGGTTTGGGGGAAATCAAGATTTGGGGGAAATCAAGGTTTAGGGGAAATCAAGATTTGGGGGAAATCAAGGTTTGGGGGAAATCAAGGTTTGAGGGAAATCAAGGTTTAGGGAAAATCAAGGTTTGGGGGAAATCAAGGTTTGGGGGAAATCAAGGTTTGGGGGAAATTAAGGTTTGGGGGAAATCAAGGTTTGGGGAAAATCAAGGTTTGGGGGAAATCAAGGTTTGGGGGATAAAAAGGGACACGAATGGGATTAACATTTGTTAAGCAATTGTTAAATAGTGAGGCAATGACGTCACAAACTGATAACCAAATTGGCAATTTGCGTAGTGATTTTCTAAGTTCCGTAGTTTTAAAAAATTCATAATCTCCTTATTAGTTATCCGACTGCACCCCTGTTTTGTTTGGCTCTGTTTTGCTTATGTTTTTAATAATAATAATAATAATCCGTTTTTTTATATAGCGCTCAATACACCGATCCAACGATGTGCCTAAGCGCTTTACAGATATATTATTACCCCGGTTCATCGGATTCAGGCTTACCCGCACACAATGTGTGCACATTTTCCACTCCCTGGGGAGCATTCCAGCCAGTCGCCATTTTACAAGCGCACACTTGCTCGTTCAACCACATGAACGTTCGCATCCTACCGGGTACCCATTTAGCACCTGGGTGGAGAGTAGCAAGTGCAGGTTAATATCTTGCCAAAGGATATTAGTGCCGTGTCGGGATTCGAACCCTCGACCTTCGCATCTACAGTCAAGCGCCTTAAACCACTCGACCACGACACTCCTTTCTGCATCTATTAAAAGCAAATTATTTTTGGAACGGGCTTATCCTTTAAACTAGGGAAGAATTGGGGAGTTAAGATTAGAGTGACCAAAGATGAAGAAAATAATTGATTTGGCAACCCACTGGCTTAAATCATGAAATGTAACATCAAACATAAATAGTTTAAAGATACTGTAACGAAAACGGGTCTCTCACTCTCTGGGTAGCGTCACTTCTTCAGTCAGAACAACCCGCTCTTTCTCTGTACTCGTACGTTCTCACAAAAATATATTGTGCAACAGACACTCTCAGATCAGCTTACAATCACTTAACTAAATTAAGTTACCAACACAGGAAATAATATGCACTTACAGATCAAGTAATGTTTCCAAGAACTTTAATAATCTGAACTTCCAAACAAATTAAGGCACAACTTCCTTCTACGGCAGCTCAACACAGACTGCCCACAAGATTAACCCCACGTACGCGCATCGCAGTGCGCGACGTAACCATAGCGACATCTACAATAACAATAAACAATTACAATAACTAACGCCCTCTAAAGGCTAGGTAATGTAAATAACGATTTCGTTACACTACCCCGCCCCAAGTCTGGGCAGTCCTCTGACCAAAAACACAAAATCGTCTTAATACATGCTTTTGGCAAGAATGAGGCAAAATTACATAGATAAAACTTTTATACATTTATTTCAATTAATCATTCTGTCCTGCGAACAACATCTATAAATACTTTTTTGCAATTAAAGGCCGAAAAATCCGCTGGAATACTTTCACGTATAGCAATAATTACATATAATTGTACAAGAACAAGAGTGGGAAAAGATCAAGACCTTTCCAAATTTAAACTATTTCAACCTGTACTATCAGTATGTACGCAGTACCACTATCCTCGAATAAGCCTGCAGTTAAACATGAGGTAAGAGTTATGTACAAGTAATATATACACACGCATTATCATCTTTGGTGGAATAGATCATAGGAATTCATTCTGGCGTAAATATTCATATTTTCAATGATAGCGCCGTAAAAAACTAAAAACATCAACAACATCAATAGTTACATGTAAGGAAAATGTAATCACTATAAGAGGAATATAAATGAGTTCCGCCATGAACTTCAATTGCAGCATAAAATACATACAAGAAAACAGGTTTCCAAGTTATTGCAATATTAATGATAGCTGAATTGATATACATGTATGAGTTAAACTTCTGGTAAGATTGCTCCAGCCTTCAAGTTAATACTGTAATTGGTCCTGATCTCTTCCTCCACTACCAGAATCCCGTCACAAAAAGATCGTCTTGTGGTGACTTCAGTAATGCTGTTAACCCGGCCGACCAGGGCCCTTTCCAGCTCCTGTACGGACATCGGAGAACCTAGCGACTGATCCGATGCGAGGTGATGCAACTTTGTAGGCGCCGGCGAACTTTCCTTCTCACACCCATGCAGGAAAACCACGCTGTACTCTCGTACCTTTTCCTCCTGAAAGAGCTTCTTGCCCCCCGAGAACTGTGTTGAGGAAGACCTCTCTTCTACCTGCAGAGGGGTGCCCGGAAGAGTGCGTCGCAGATCCAACCCCTGCATTGGCCTTCCCATCTGGATCTTCCGAAACGTTGGGGTTGGGCAGTCCTCCACCTCAGCTTCTGACTCTGACGATACCGACGAGGTCTCACTTTCCCTCTCCTTTAACAGCATGCTGAGATCTTTACCGGTCGGCCTCGATGCATTCCCGTTCTCTGAAGAGAGTGTTTCCTTCGAAGCATGAATACTCAGCTCACCTGCTGCTACAGGGGTTACCACAGGCGCGTCTTGCCGCTTGTCTTCTGTTGTCTTCCCCTCGTGTCGACTCTGTACGTGCCTCGTCAGGTTGTCCTTCCTAAAAAAAGACTTGTCGCACCCTCTGCATTTGTGTTCCTCCCTTCTTCGATGTCTCTCTTGAATGTGTCTCTCCAAACTTCTCTTGTGGGAGAAGTAATGACCGCAAGAATAGCACTTTACGTTCCCCCTGGAATGTCGCATACTGGTTTACTGTAAGAGAATCGACACAGAGGACATCAGGTTAACACAAAATCGAGATCATCTGGATTATCATTCATCACAGATAATATAGTTGCAATGGGTTAACTATCTAATTAATAACTGTAGCGGATAGGCTCGTTTCTTTTCCTTGACGGATTTCTTCTAGGGGGTGGGACCGGAACTTTTCGTGGTGCCGGAACAGGGGGTGTGACAGGCTGGGAATCTTCCCTGTTCAAGTCCTCGATGTCCATATGCTGTGTCAGTTGGCTAGGAGCCTCCTGCTCATTTCCGTGAGCGTCCCTGCTTTCACTTGCTTCTAACCAGGATTGAAGAGGTTCCCCCTTGTACGGCTTCAACCTGTCAACATGGACCACCTTCATCTTTCCATTTCTCTTCGCCTGTATTCGGCAAGTAACATCTGACAATTGCCGAATTAACAAGTAAGGGCCCTCCCACCTCCTCTGGAGCTTCGGGGACAAGCCTTTGGTCTTTGCCTTGTTGTAGAGCCACACAAAGTCGCCCACTGCCAAAGGACTACCCCCTGCCTTGGAGTCATAATCCTTTTTCTGCCGCCTAGCACTTTCAGTGCAGTTCTTACGGGCCCTTTCGTGAGCTTCCCGCATGCGTTGCCTCAAGGTGTATGCGTAGTCTGTCTCAATATCATGCTCCTCGGGGTCCTCTAGAGCCTCTGTGGTCAGGTCTATTGGCAAATGCACTTCCCGCCCTAACATCAGCATATTAGGTGTCTCCCTTGTGGAGTCTTGGGGAGCACTACGGTAGGCAAACACTGCGATCGCCAACTTCTCGTCCCAATCTCGTTGTCGCTTATGGGGTTCAATCATCATTGAGATCATGTTGAGCAGAGTGCCATTAAACCGTTCAATGAGTCCATCGGACTTTGGGTTGTATGGGGTGGTGCGTGTCTTGTGAATGCCAAGGATGCCGCACATTTCCTTAAAGACGCGAGACTCGAAATTCCGGCCCTGATCCGAATGCAATACTTCAGGAACACCAAACCTACAAACAAACTCGTTTACAAACTTGTCTGCAACCGTTACAGCGGTTTGATCTGGTATTGGGTAGGCCTCCATCCACTTGCTAAAATAGTCCCCTACAACCAGAATGTACTTGTTCCCTCTCTCCGTCTCGGGTAGCGGTCCAACTACGTCCATGGCGACACGCTCCATCGGCATTCCTACCGTATCTTGTTGCAAGGGGGCCCTCCGTTTCTTAGCTGGTGACTTCTTGGAGGCACAGACGTTGCATTGTCGAACTACGGACCGTATGTCTGCATCCATTCCGTACCAGTAGAATCTCATGCGAACTTTGGCTATGGTTTTGTTCATCCCTAGATGTCCGCTGGACTTCCCACCATGCAACTCTTTCACGACTTCTGACCGAAGTTTGGTTGGGAGGACAACATGCCAAGTGATCTTCTGACCTTGATCACATTCCCACTTTCGGTGAAGAACTCCTTGCTTTACAGCTAGTTGATCCCACATTCTCCAGTAAGACTTTTCGACACTAGACTTTGATGCCATTGAAGACCATTCAGGCCTGTCTTTTGATTGTTGTTTGCCGTTCAAGATCCACTTGATTGATGAATCTTCAGTTTGTTCTTGGTTTAGGTGTGCATTGGTGATACTTGGTGCTAAGGTAACCGCATTTACCTCTGCACGGCCATTTCCAGGTCCTGCTTGGACTTCGAAGCCTGCAGACTCCTCAACATCCCGTTTACACTGGGGACAAGGCCGTCTTGACAAACTATCTGCATTGGCATGCGAGCGACCAGCTCGGTGTATGATTTCGATATCATACTCAGCTATCACTTGAAGCCAGCGGGCCATCTGCCCTTGCGGATCTTTGAAATTCAGAAGCCATCGCAATGCTCCGTGGTCCGTCCTGACCGTAGTCTTCTGCCCATACAAGTACTGTCGGAATTTCTTCAAAAATTCTACGACGGCGAGCAACTCCTTTCTGGTAACGCAATAGTTCTTCTCTGCTTTGTTCAGAGCTCTGCTAGCATATGATATGACTCGTTCCTTTCCATCTACCACTTGAGATAGGACAGCCCCTATCCCCTCATTACTAGCATCCGTATCCAGGATATAATCCTGTTCTGGGTCTGGGTATGCTAAGATAGGCGATTGGTACAGCCGCTTCTTGAGTTCCTGGAAGGCATCTTCACATTCCTCAGTCCATACGAAGGTGTGGGCTTTCTCGGTTAGCCGATGTAGTGGCCGGGCGATATTGGCAAATCCTTCAATAAACCTCCTATAGTACGAGGCCAGTCCTAAGAAACTCTGGACGTCCTTTACACTAGTAGGGGTTGGCCACTCCTTGACAGCTCTTATCTTTTCTGGGTCTGTGGACACTCCTTCCCTGGACACTACATGTCCCAGATACAAGACACTCTCTCGAAATAGGTGACATTTCTTTGCTTTGAGCTTCAATCCTGCTTTCCGAAGACGTTGGAAGACCATCCCCAGTCTAGTCAGTTCTTCGTCGATTGTTTTGGCGAATACAATGACATCGTCCAAGTAAACCAAGAGTACTTCCCAATGCAGTCCGGACAGGACCTGTTCCATCAGCCTCTCAAAGGTGGATGGGGCGTTGCATAGCCCGAAGGGCATCACTTTCCAGCTGTATAGCCCTCCTCGAACAACGAAAGCTGATTTTTTCTTGGCTTCTTCATCTAGCTCGACCTGCCAATATCCTGAGGCCAGGTCCAAAGTAGAAAACCATTTTGCACCTCCAAGTGCGTCCAGCGAATCATCAATGCGAGGTATTGGGTAGCTGTCCTTGATTGTCAAGTGATTCAGACGACGATAATCCACGCAAAACCTTTTTGACCCGTCTTTTTTCTTTACGAGAACAACATTGGATGACCAAGGGCTGTCTGAGGGCTCTATTCTGTCATGTTCAAGCATGTCTTGGATTTGACGATCAATCTCTTCCTGCTCCTTGGGTGGAAACCTACGGGGCCTTTGTCTGATTGGAAGACTATCCCCTGTGTTGATGTGATGTTTGACAAGGCCAGTCTTTCCAATGTCTGAGTCCGAAATTGCGAAAATGTCTTGGTTCTCGCACAGTAGCTTGGCAATTCTGTCATGGAAGACCTTGTCTATCCCTCTCTTGCTTCTTTCAAAGAGATCTACGAGATGGTCTGGGACTGTATGATTATCGGTTGTTGGTAAAGGTTGGCCTGGAATTTCTTCAATGTCCTCCCCGCTGACGGGTGTTAGATGGCCGGCAAGTGTACCTCTGCGAATTACGCATGCCTTCTTTCCTGGGTTGAAGACTCGAACAGGGAGGGTTGTTTCCGTCCTTTCTACAACTACCCGTGCAACGATGATGCCTTTGTTCAGGAGCTCGCTACTCTCCGCAGGTTCAATGAGACCTAGACCTGTCCCATCTTGCAGCCCTGTCGTGTAGCCTGGAACAATAACCTCATGACCTGGTGGCACCCTTGTAGTTGCCCCTATCAATACTCTGGAGCTAAATGAAACTCCTCGTGCATCCGTACATTTGATTCTCTCTCCCTTGAGCCGCAGTTCCTTTGTCTTCAGATCGATAATACACCCATTTGGTTCCATGAAGTCCAGCCCAAGTAGCCCGTCTACCTGGTCGGTATTGCCGAAGACTACTTCTAGTGGAAAGATGCATGTTCCTACACCAAGCTCCAACCATGCACTACCTAGCGTTTCCATGCTACTGCCATCTGCATTGCGAACTCCCACTTCTGTCAAGTCTGGCCTATTAGTTGAATGTATCCGATAGTACACGGATGAAGATAAAATGGTATCGGTGGCACCTGAATCTACCAACAACCTTGCTTTGATTCCCCTTATCTCCACTTCAACAAAAAGACCACGTCGTGCTTTATCAGATATGTAATTCCTTGAAGGATATTCTCGAGGAGATGGAGGTGTGTCAGTTACATGCCCTGGTGTCCGTCCAGCCTCCCCTCGGGCCTCTGGGTTGGCTGAGCCTCGTTTCCCGAAGGCCTCCTGTATTCTCTTGCGTGAGGGCAGTTACGCCTAAAATGCCCCTTCTCATGACACTCGTAGCATTCATCTGTGGCTGTTGGTGTTCTCCGCCTGTACGAGTTGGGTCTCTCCCGTCTGAATTCTTCTGACTTGATGGGTCGTTCCTGTTTGGCGATTCTCTCATCTATTCTCTTCAGCTCTCTCCAGATTTCATTGATCGTAGCTGCTGAATCAGTGTCAACGGCCCTTGCCTGCTTCTGCCTCCTGCCAGACCGTTGTTCCTCGAGTCTGAAAAAATTATCAGTTGCCAAGGCCGCCTGGATGGCTTCATCCATAGTTGTTGGCTTAGATCGAAAGACCCCTTCCCTGATGGATTTGTCCTCAATCGCCTCTGCAAAGTGTGTCCTTGCCAACCGATCCTGGGCTTCCTCAGTAAGTTCCGGGTATGCCAACATGGATAACTCCCGTATGGCCTGACCCAGTTCCTGGAGCGTCTCTCTGGGCCCTTGGCGTCTGTAACGCAGTTCAAGGAGGAAGTTCTCTGCCAACTGGCCTGGGCCAAATCTCTTCTCTAGAAGAACTACCAGGTCTTGGTATGCGATCCGAGAAGTGTCAGCTGCCTTGCTGCCCAAGATCTTCAGTGCTGATCCCCTCAGACTTGCTGCTAGGAAAACCTTTGCCTGGTCATCACCCCAGTTATTGGCGACCTTGCAGGCTTCAAAATGGCTGAGGTAATCCCTCCAAGGTGTCCTCCCATCGAATTTGTCGGGCGATACATTTGGCTTAGACAGTGTAACAGGTGACCGTACCCCTGGAACTTCGCTCCTGTGTCGCTGGTAGTGAGGAATTGATGCAAGAACATCTGAAGCATCCAAATCTTGCCTATGTAAGAAGCCTGTTCGTAGCCCATCTGCCCGACGAACGCCTGTTGATGTTTTACTTGGAGACCACTGTGCAGCATGAAGTTCCTTCGCCTCAGCAGCTGCAGTCTGCTCGTGTGCCACCTTCACTTGCGTTTGATCCTCTAGGCATCCATGCATTGGTGATTCAGGTCCCTTGGGATTGACCAGCAAGGTATCATTCATTGTGGTCGCAGGAGTCTCCGTTGACTCATGTTCCCGTCTACCAGCAGTGGGTGGTGTTCCACTCTGGGACTGGTTAGGGAAACTTACAGGAGACTGATCGATATGCAGCCTTCTTACCTGCAGTCTGAGAAGCTGATTCTGTTCTAATAATGACTGAATCTCTGTTTTGGACCGACGTAGATCTTCGTCGCCTCGCTGCACTTCTGCTGCAAGGACTTCTACCTCGTCCTCTATAGTCAGTCTCTGAGAAGCCATACCACAATGTTTCTTCCAAACACTGATGCTTTCTGCGTCGTTGCTGTGTGGAGGCGCCACAGAGTGATGTGTTGAAGCGATGAGGCGCTATCAGCCCTATGTTGTAGCAGTGAGGTGCTATAGACTGCCGTGTTGTAGCGGTGAGGTGCTATAGAACGCTGTGTTGTAGCGGTGAGGTGCTATAGAACGCTGTGTTGAAGCGGTGAGGCGCTATAGACCACCGTGTTGAAGCAGTGAGGTGCTATAGAGCGCTGTGTTGAAGCAGTGAGGTGCTATAGACTGCCGTGTTGTAGCGGTGAGGTGCTATAGAACGCTGTGTTGAAGCGGTGAGGCGCTATAGACCACCGTGTTGAAGCAGTGAGGTGCTATAGACCGCCGTGTTGTAGCGGTGAGGTGCTATAGACTGCCGTGTTGTAGCGGTGAGGTGCTATAGAACGCTGTGTTGAAGCGGTGAGGCGCTATAGACCACCGTGTTGAAGCAGTGAGGTGGTATAGACTGCCGTGTTGAAGCCGGTGAGGAGTTGCCGTGTCGAGCTAATGCTCGATTAACCTTATTTTTGATAATCAGCTCTGCCGTATGCTGATCGAGTACCGTGTCTCGTGTCTGTTTTAATCCCACCGCTAGCCACCAATGTAACGAAAACGGGTCTCTCACTCTCTGGGTAGCGTCACTTCTTCAGTCAGAACAACCCGCTCTTTCTCTGTACTCGTACGTTCTCACAAAAATATATTGTGCAACAGACACTCTCAGATCAGCTTACAATCACTTAACTAAATTAAGTTACCAACACAGGAAATAATATGCACTTACAGATCAAGTAATGTTTCCAAGAACTTTAATAATCTGAACTTCCAAACAAATTAAGGCACAACTTCCTTCTACGGCAGCTCAACACAGACTGCCCACAAGATTAACCCCACGTACGCGCATCGCAGTGCGCGACGTAACCATAGCGACATCTACAATAACAATAAACAATTACAATAACTAACGCCCTCTAAAGGCTAGGTAATGTAAATAACGATTTCGTTACAATACTATGTCCCTTTTGCAGCCGACATTAAATTCTGTAGAACTTTGCAGGAATTATGAATATGTCATGTTTGTTCTATTTGTAAAATTTAAACATTAGCAGTGTCATAGTATTCAAATTATGCAAGGAAATCTGGTCCTTCTAGACTTCACATGGGCATTTCTCTACATCAATAACCCACTACTTGTAATGGCCATAATTAGACTGATTGAATCCTCGTGCAGTACAAAACGTACGACCATTCGGTAAAAGAGTATGAAAATCAGACTATTGCTTAGGTGATTGCAATCACTTTAGTCGATTCGACAACTACTGGTCGTTATTTTCCCACTAAAAGCCATTTTCAAGCCCTTTCGTTTTGAGGGAAGTTTAAAATTAGTATTGTCTTTAGTTTAAAATTAGTATTTCTCTACATCAATAACCCACTACTTGTAATGGCCATAATTAGACTGATTGAATCCTCGTGCAGTACAAAACGTACGACCATTCGGTAAAAGAGTATGAAAATCAGACTATTGCTTAGGTGATTGCAATCACTTTAGTCGATTCGACAACTACTGGTCGTTATTTTCCCACTAAAAGCCATTTTCAAGCCCTTTCGTTTTGAGGGAAGTTTAAAATTAGTATTGTCTTTCAAACGCCGTTGAAATTTAACCTTTTATTTGTTTTTAATGTAATATTCACTCTTTTTTGTACTTAAAATAAATTCAAGATGTTTGAATTAATGTACTTTTCTAAAACCAAATCTCTGTTTCCCAGTATTCTCCTAATAAGTCATTTCGATGTTATGACACCAGGAAAACTATTATTCTGAATGAATATGGCATCCATTTTTTTTTTAAAGAATGATGTACCAAATAAACGACAAAGTGGATGATACAAAGATTTATACTGACCTTGGAATCGCCTGCTTTATTCGCAAGCACCGAGTAGAAAACATCATGTATAGTACCAGTAACTTGAGTAAGATCGATCGTCACAGATCTCAGTGATCGTGATGAGCACATGAATTCAGCCAGGTCCTCTGAAGCCGTCCGTCCACATGGCTTCTCAATAGTCAGGTCATCCTGCAATGTACATGTACACAAATAATATTGTGAGGCTAGAAACATAAACCATCAACATAATAGTATATTATCCTGATTAAGCACCTTCATTGATACTGATTTTTTAATAAGCCTTTTTTTCCTTCCATTTTCAGTTTGGTTCATATTTTGTTTTCATAATCTAGATATCGATATGAACATCAAATAATATCTTAACAACATTACATATTTTAAAGGAATTATTGTGATCCCACAAAATATAAAAAATAGGGTTCAGTACGTTATCTCATAATAATTCAAGTTAGCGTGTTATCATATTGGTTTTAACAGTATACACTTGAGAATCGTGTTGTGATTTGTGATATTACAAGCGTTATTTTATTAAACAAGGTTTAATTCAAATACATGCAAGACGGGTTGTACTGCAATAACAACAAATCACAACTCATATTAACAGACTAAAGTCCTAATACTCATTAATTCCTGTTAATAATAGTTCATTTTGTTCGTGTACATTGCAGTGTTCAAATTAAAAGTGATGATCGGAGTTTTACCTATGCTAAAACCATAGAAGTTGCCTTAAACATGCTCCTGATTTGAGTAAAATGTATTCTATCAAGCGTTTGGTTGAATTTGGGTAACGAGAAGTTTTTACAGAATGCATTGCCTTATTAGCGCATGTCGGGGTTCAAAGCATCGTCAGTATAAACAGTATATGTATACAGTCATGTGTTCAAACCAAACGATGTCATCCTAAGTCTTAGAGAAATTAAGAGAATGAAATTTAAATCATATAGAAACTCTATCACTCAAAAAGATCTAACAAAGATGAAATGTATACGTTGCTCAATGAGACGTTGAATATTTTCCTTACCACTGCACGATGGTTCATGATGAAAGTATGCCCTGATACTGTGTGTGCCTGCATCCTTGTGGTGATCTTCAGTGTCTCTCTGAACGCAGTCGATAGATGATCCGCCATGGCTTTGGCCACTGCTTGGTCTTGGCTCTCATATGCTACATCTACGACGAAGTCATCATCATCATCAATACCGAAAGGTTGGCGCACTGGTTTCAACGCTATGAGACGAGAAACGATATCCAAGCCGACCCCCTTCTGCTGGGCCGAGGTGAAGTACAGTAGGTACCGGTATTCCAACATGTCATACTCATTACGGTTTGACTTGTAAAGGGATGCAAGATACATTCCTGATAGATACTCCTGGAAGAGCTTATGGGGAAACTGCACCGATTGGACTACTGAATTCGGAGTATTTCTTCTGTCTCGCCTCGGAAGAATTTTCTTCTCTCTGGTGAGTACACCAACTTTACAACCTACATCGATGGAATCTGGATAGCCCTGAAACTCTTCTTCTGTGAATACTAATCGTCTCTCGAAAAGTCCCTGGAAGGCAATGCGGCCGATGTAAATCAGGTGATGACGAGTATCTGAACAATGTTCACTTAATTTGCCTCCAACAATACCTAAAGATGGAATGTGCTTCGATAGGTAATGATCAACTAAAAAGTCAATCATCTGATTGAAGAGCTGGGAAAATGTTTGCAGCTTGGACATTGCCTCTCGGCGCTCTCCATCAAACTCTTTCCACATGATACACAACATGGCTGTGTATATAGGGTAGGGAGCCATGTTCTCTCTGATCACATCGTTGTTTGATATGAATTGGCTCAGATCTTCAGAGGAAGCTGCGTCTGGATGAAAGAACTTGGTGATGTAAGAAGAGAGGTTTTCAGCAGAGAAACCTTCTACAGCAATGAAAGCAAACACCTTTCTAAGATCGGCATTCATCCTAATCTCATCTGATCTCCATTGTCTTGATGTAATTAGTACTGTCCCTGACTTGAACAGACGATTGAGAGTGATCAGGGCGATTTGCTGATTGCTGTCAAGGTCGACAGCAAACTCATCTAGGCCGTCCAGGACAAGAAAGACGTCTTTCGGATTCGAGAGGATGTGCTTGTCTAGCTGTTTGGCTGTAACCGGATTGTCGTCTGGAAGATACGACTTCACTATCTCTCCAACAGTTCTGGCCTCTGCCTTGCGAAGTAGGATGATAAGAACCAGTTTGAAATCTTGGTAGCCTTTTTCGTGGATCCAATCCCAAGCGATCTTGGCGCAAAAAGTGGTCTTTCCTACACCACCTTCACCTTCTACCAACAGGCGTTTGGGATAGGTTCCGTTGACTTTGGTCCTGAGGAGGTTGTCGTAGAGAAGCGGTGTCTTGAGTTTTGAACCTTTGTCTTCTTCCATCAACGTTAGGTTGGTGAAGATACGTTTAAATTCAAGTACAAGTTCACTGTTCAGTGGATCGGCTTGAATCTGACATAGATGAATTGCCATATAGTGTTTGACCTCTTCAGCAACCCGTTGGATTTCCTCCTCTGTCATGGACGGTATGTGATCACCAACCTGACCTGTGATGAGAATGGTGAAGAACGTTGTCTTTAAAATGACTAGTAAAATATGACCAGTGTTTTAATATCGCACAAAAGCACTACCAGCTTCAGCAGCAGCAACAACGACGGGGGGGGGGGGAATTATGTAGCACAGTATCGTATCATCAGAATAAATAACTTCCTAAATCTCTATTTAAATTTTCATGCGGATCAGGGGCTACCATTTTTCTCCTAGGGGATCTCAAATTAAGTAATGTATTGACGTTATACCTTGAAATAAGTCCTCCTGGAAGGGATTACTTAAGTCAATGGTAGAATTTTAATCCCTTTGGTCAAAAAATGAGGTTTGGAGCAATCTTATCCTGCGCGAAGTGTCATATAAAATGTGCATGATCTTGTACGTTTCATTACTAAACAAGTTATAACGATTGTCTACTTTAAAAGGTACGCTCATGGTTTGTTAGGCATACCATTCATCACGTTGCGTGTGTACGCATGTATATTTCACGTGTCCACACACACAAATGTCATCGTATGGCTATCCCGAAACGGTATAGTTAAACCAGGGAGATGAGAGTTTAAACTCTCATCTCCCTGGTTATACCGTTTCGGGATAGCCATATGATGAAATTGTGTGTGTGTACGCCTACTAACGATACGTCGTATAAAGAAACGTCGAATAATTAAACGTCGTATAACGAAACGTGGGTCTGGGCATCGTTTCGAACTAGAACTATATAAAGAATCACGGAATTGTTTGGGTGTGGACGTATGGTCGAACTAGAACGGTATACCTAGGCGGGGCTTAACGTGACCGTACTCGAAAGTAGACATGAACTCTCATTTCCGCTTCCGTTTCATGACCGCAGTACTAAACTGCGTACATATTCGACGTTTCGCTGTATAGAGTTTCGGACACTTCTTCTTGTGTGTCTGGACGCCCGGTTCGCTATGCGATGATTCTTTATACGACGTTTCTTTATAGAGTTTCGGGATAATTCTTTTTGTGTGCGGACACGCTGAATGTGTAATACTGTACCTTTCTGTACGCTATCAGCAAGCTGTACCAGCTTAATGCGTTGTAACGTGACCACCAACGTCTCCCTCGCCTCGCTTTCACGTACTCTCTTCCGCCATTCGTAAAGCATCTCATAGGTAGCATACAGAGTGTTGCCCATCTGATCTTTGTCAAACCGACTTAGTTCAGCCTCAGTAAATCCCAAAGCTAGTCCGACCTTCCTGAAATCTGATGGATCCATACTGTCAGCAAGGAGATATAGTTCGAGGTCGGTCAGGTTCCCAGGTCTAAATCATTAGATAAAAGAAAGGGGGGAAATCATACACAGCTTACATATATTTGTGAGGTTTTATACTCAAAGGTCTTTCCTTTGATTATCATCTCGAGTGAATGCCTTTGTTTGGATTGCATTCAAATATTACTATTTTCCAACATTTGCTAGAATGCAAGCACTCCAAAAAAATGCAAAATATGGACCTGTTAACATAACGGAAATACGCGAAACTTGGTTTATTCCAATTATTATTTTTACCAACAAACTTGTTAGCCAGTATTTTGCCGAAATTCAGACCTCACGGTGGGTTAAAGCTTTAGTTTATAATCGGATTTAGAATGGAAATTAGTCTGAATTTTAATGAAGTTTATCTTTAAACGTGATCTCCTACCAAGGGTCGGGAGTACCTCAATGAATAGAATAAGGACCAAAGTCGCTCTTTCATTGTGCTTACTTATCATTCGGGCCAGGGTTTCGTTCTACATCACCGGATCTCAATAGAAGTATGTTGGTCATGTCTGGACAGTCATTTCCTTTAGTTTCATCTGCTTCACCACTGGTTGTCCCTGATCCGAGGACCGGATAGATCGGGGATTCATGATACTCCGTTACTTCCTAAGGATGAATAGAAAATTACGAATAGATGACACAATTTTAACTCTGAAAACTATCTACATGTCATACTGAGATAACATTATTGTGCCAAGATGTATTTCTTGCGGGGATCTTTATATCAATGGTTTCTATTTTATTCTTAAATTCATAATACAACAATAATTAGCGCAGGCAGATGATAGAAGGGTGTACATGTAGCCATTGGACAAGGTGGATGGACAATTCATGATATTATGTTACTTATGGACAAAAGACGATTTTCAAAAGAATAATCAGACATTATTTGAAGAAAAAAAAGGAGAACCACGGGAGTATAAGAATTCTGTGAAAGGGTTAAGGGAAATTTAACCACTATTTCCGGTTGTCACGAACGTCATACCTACACTTTGCACAGCAAATTTAAATAAGCTGTCCTTTATAATACATTTTATTTAGCTCAAATTTTCCTAGTTACATGTTCTGGTTTAAACCCCGTTTACAAAAAGAATTGTTTTATACAGTTTTTATTCCGATTTATTGTTCGCATGTTTGTCTCACTGTTTTGATTTTCTTTCTTTGATGTTTTTATGTGAGTAGTGAGGTTCTAGGAAATGCATATTAATCATACCTTGATAGATGATGTTCTTTCGTCGATATTTCGCTTTGTATCTAGCCTGTGGTTAGGTGATAGGTCCGATGATTGGTCCTCTATCTCCGAAGGTGCAGAGTCTGAAGTTTCCTCCTTGTCTCGATTGATACGATCTGTCTCGCCATGAACGTCTGCGGGTACATGTGAGTGCGACTCTGATGTGCCAACTGCAGATTTGTCTGTTTCACATATTTGAGAAGATTTAGGGGTGTATTCGTGTGACATGAGATTAATGGCTATGTCATTATTGTCCAATTCGTCTTCTACACAGGGTCGGGAAACTAAAATTGTCACGTCAGTGGTACCAGGGACAGGGTTGGTCTCTTTTTCAATTGAAGAAACACTGTTTTGAGCACATGAAGACTCAGAGTGAGAGACATCGCTAAGACCGGGGTTGTTTACGTCGCACGGGAATCCACTCTCCTTGACAGTATCACACTTTGGGCCGTCAGATTGTGAGAGAGTCGGTGAGCTTGCGTTAGCTTTGCCATTGTTGACGTCACGTGAATCCCCTGTTTGAGCAGAAGATGTAGACTGACGGACCGTGTTGCTTGGAGATCTATTCGCATCGGGTGAAGAGCCAGTGCGAGATGAGATGTTACACTCAGAATTTGTGTTTTCTTTGGATGGCTCAGCATTCTTAGTTATTTTCATTAAGTTTTGGAGTTTCCTCCAAAAGTAATGGTAGTCGTATTCTTTCCTCCGACGTCGCATGAACGTGCCGATCCTGACACGCCATTCACCAAGAGACACAGGCATGGTCACATCAGGATACTATGTTATTCAAGAGAGAGAAAAGATTAATGCAGAGTTAGTTCATAAGAAGGTCAACATGACTTTGTATAAGAAAAGAAACGTCAAATCCTTGTACGGATTTATCTTAAAGATACTATGTCCCTTTTGCAGCCAAAATCAAATTCTGTAGAACTTTGCAGGAATTATTAATATGTAATGTATATCCTACCTGTGAAATTTAAACGTTAGCAGTTTCCTTATATTCATATTATTTTTCGTCGTTGGTAATAACGTTTATAAAATGAGCTGTAAAGGGTACATGAGCATTTGTCTACATCAATAACCCACTTCTTGTAATGGCCAAAATTAAACTGATTGAATCATTGCGCGGCACAAAATTTACAACCATTCGGTACAATCGTCTGAAAATCAAACTATTACTTACTGACTTGGTAGCACTTAAGTCAATTTTACAACTGATAGTCGTTATTTTGCCATTTAAAGACATTTTCAAGCCCCCTTTATGTGAGGAAAGTTCTAATGTAGTATCATCTTTCAAATGCCGTTGGAATTTTACCTTTTCATTTGTTTGACCTGCAAATGGAACATAGTACCTTTAACATGCCATGTATGGAATATGTATTCAGGCTAGATTACTAGTACATAATTTATATATCTCAACTTTGAAAGGTGCTATAATGACAATTTGCACATCTCTTTATATTCGGTAATCCACTCCAGACAACTACCACCGGGAAAACGACCCTTGTAGAGGTGCAGTAACAATAGCGTTATTTTTGGGACAGTTTTCTACGTGTTTATGGTTGTCGTAAATGTTTCTTGGGCGGGGTGTAAGTCCGAGGTAGCCATCCAAAAATGTCGTGAGGCTATAGCAGACGCTGAATATTTTCATATAAATGATGTCAGACAAATTAAAGAGAGTAAGACAGAGCTACAATGGAGCATACTGGAGAATGGTTGTGTATTATGTGCGCGTGTTGTTTGTATGTGTGCGTGTCTGTGCATGCAACACAAAGAAAAATTAATGCCGTTGATACTTCTGATACAAATGGAAAACGGAAAATACATTTTCTCTTTTATGGCAAGCAAAATAATCAGATTCATTGCCAGGAAAGACAAGTGCAGCTATCTGCGTCTGGTCCATTTCGCCCGCCCCTCTTCCCTACTCAGTGTTTTTTAGGGTACGCATATGCGTGTTCCCAGCACCCCCCCCCCCCCCCAAGAGGCGGCCCTCCCGGGGGGGGGGGGGGGGCAGGGGGCACACTGCCCTCCCCCCACTTTTTCAGATACCCAAAAAGTGCCCCTTTTTACATAGGAAAGGTGCCCTTTTTATTTTGTTAGAAGTGCCCCTTTTACATAGGAAAAGTGCCCCTTTTTCTTTGACAAGTGCCCCTATTACTAAGTAAAAGTGCCCCTTCCCCTTTTCATCTCTGACGAGTGCCCTTTTTTTTTTTATCGCGCCCCTTTTCCTTCGACATGTTCCCATTTTCCTTTGCAATAAGTGTCCATTTTCCATTCTCATAAATCTTGAAATTATCTTGAATAAGTGCCCTTTTTAATCTCTACTAAGTGCCCCTTTTCACTTTTGATATGTGCCCCCTTCACTTCTGATAATTGCCCTATTTAAAACTGAGAGGTGTTCCTTTTACTTTGACAACTGTCCTTTTTTCCTTTGTTTTCCTTTGTAAGAAGTGCCCCTTCTCCTTTTAAAAACTACCCCTGTTTTAAACTCGGATGAGCACACCTTTTATTTTAACATGTGCCCCTTTTATTTTCTAAAAAGTGCCCCCATTAAAAAGAGAGAACTCCTTCTCCTTCTCATAACTACCCCTTTCCCTTTCTAATAAGTGCTCCTTTTCCTTATGATAAGTGCCCCCATTAAAAAGAAAGAGCTCCTTCCCCTTCTCATAACTGCCCCTTTTAAAAATCTGAACGGTGCCCCCTTTTCATTCAACAAATGCACATTTTCCTTTATTATAAGTGCCCCTTTTACATTTTCATAAGTGCTCCTTTTCATATCTGGTCAGTGCCCCTTTTAACCTCTGATAATTCCCCTTTTAATAATGATACGTGCCCCTTTTCACCTCTTATAAATGCCCCTATCAAAATCTGATGGGTGCCCCTTTTCCGTCAACAAATGCATATTTCCCATTTTCGTTAACGCCTCTTTTTCATCACTGGTGAGTGCCTCTTTTCAGGTGAAAAAATGCCTCATTTTCACCTCTCATAATTATCCTTTGTACTTTTACACGTGCTCCTTTTCTTTTCTAATACGTGTCTTATCCCTTTCGATAATTGTCCCCTTTTCATGTAATCATTAAACGTGCCCCTTCAGTGGCGGATCCAGGGGGCACAGGGGGCACGTGCCCCCCCCCCCCCCCCTCCGGCCAAACAAAAAAGAAAAGGAAAAAAAGGAGGGGGAAAGAAAAAGGAGAGGAAAAAGAAAAAAGGGAAGAGAGAAAGAAGAAGAAAAGAGGGAGGAAAGAAAAGGGGAGAGGAGAAAAAGGATGGGGAAAAAAGGGAAAGAAAGAGGAGAGAAAAGGCGGGAAAAGAAGAAAGGCGGAAAGACGGAGGAGAGAAAAGGGGGACAAGGAGAATAATGAGAAGGGAAAAGAAAGAAAGGGGGATGATATTATAAAAAGGTGTTTTTTTACCGGGTGAGGGGCGGGCGGGGGGATGCAATTTTAAGTCGAACATGACTAATACCAAAGGGTGGTATTCTCGAAAGCGGCCTATTAAGTTAAATCAGTGGCCTAAAGGTGGTTTAAACCATGGACTATCTTTTTTGCTATTCTCGAAGGCCGCCTAAAGATAAGCCAGGCTTAAATACGTCATAGTTCGGCCTAACTTTAGGCCGCTCAGAGGGCAGGTTTAAATACGTCATAGTTCGGCCTAACTTCGCGTGACGTCACTTTTTAGTTAAATCGACTGTCCGCGGAGAGTGAACGGTAAGTTTTGCATTGAATTTCTATATTTGATAACAATTTACACTCTTTTGTATCGGATAAGCGCTCATGAAAGTTACACCAGCTAATAAAGTATTTTTTTAACTTTCATGTTGATGTACTAGTGATAATCTAAAATGCTTTTAACTGAATAAATTTGGGGGAAACTTGGTAAATGTTCATGGTGTTCGCAGATCCAGTCCCATACGTGCAAATAATTGTCGGTTAACATTTTCGTTTCCTGAGATTGAGCAATTTGTTACCAGGTTTTTTTCTTTCTTGGCACTATTGTACTTTCGTACGCATATACCAACTTAACACCCCTTACAACCATCATTGCTAGACGTAGAAACTACTTTTATAGAGGATTTTCGAGACGCTGTTGCCTAAAAGTGGACTAGCACTAGCCTAGACCTAGATCTAGCTAGGCCTAAATCTAGATCTGGCTGTCTCTTTCGTTCGTTAGCCTCTGATTTGGGTAGGATCTCTTTCATCAGAAGCCGACCCTACCCAAATCAGAGGCTAATGAACGAAAAAGACAGAAATTTCGGTCTGGTAACACCTCTGCCTGAGCTGCAGTGCTAGTTGTGGCTGTTGGTGGGATAATTTTCTACAGGATGATGATGATTTTCATAACCACCCCCCCCCCCCCCCCCCCCCCCTCCCCAAGAAAAACATTTTTTTTAAAACAATATTACTAGACCTAGATCCAAATTTCATCAATAAGAGTCCAATTTAGACAGGTCTTACAGAAATTGAATGGAAATGAACAGAAGCTTCCTTTTTTGACATATACATTTGCTGATAATGTTACAGTATTTTAGTCTAATAATACTAGTCTAGGGTCTATTAGTAGTGAACTAGTACAGAGAAAGAGAAATTGTAATCTCTTATCAAATATCAACATATTTTTCATCTTGATTTTCTGCTATTTCAGGTTCTTTTCAATTGATGCATGGGGATGAAAAAAGAAGGCCTCTCCCAAGCTACGGTGTCCCACCTTGTGAAGTCCATCTCAACAGCCATTGCCAGGAGATCGGAGCAATACATCTCAATTCCTTCAACAAGAGAGGCAGTCCTGCAGAGTGCAGACCCAACATGAATTTTATAATTACTGCCATTTCCCTGGCGTTAATATGGTCGGTGCTATTGATTGCACCCACGTAGGCATCTCCAAGCCAGTTGGCCCAACACCAGTTATTTCCTGAACAGGAAAAATAGATACTACATTTTTCTTGGAAAGTCTGCTGGTGAGTAAAGCTGTAATTACACCTAAATTGTGTAAACTAAATCATGTTTATACAATTTTTATTAAAAAGATGTGCTGAGTTTATGAATCTGCAGATGTGTCTATAGGTACATTATGAAGTGATTTAAAATTGTTTTGTCTGATGAATATAGGTGCAATCTACACTCAAACTTTTATTCATTTTACATGGGCACGAGCTAATATTTTCAGCTCGATTGCCATGGCTACCAGTCACTCCTGACAGTGACAGCTTGGCCTAGACTTTTGGGCGGAACTATCTGAAAATAAGACACAAATAATCAACAGTTGATTAACTACTTTCAAATTTGGGTCAGAAGAAAATTCAAACCTACCACTAACAATTCTGGACCATATAAGACTTAGAGACCTACAGACTGCAGTACAGTACAGTGCAGTAAATTTTCATTTTACTTTTTACCCTTTCACGAAGCTCATTTTGGGAGATAACATAACAAAGACAATCTTTGGTCTAATGTTAGATTGAACTAAGAATGGAAAAGTTTTTTTAAAGTTAGAATATGATTGACACTATAACTAAGAACAATTATCAATGGAGTAGATCTTTGATATTTTAATGAGGTCTAGACCTTTTTATTTTGTTTCAGGATGATGTTCTTCTTCAGTAAAATAAATGAAGGCAAATTCCCTGATAATTGAGACAAATTCAGAGAGGAAGGAGAACTACTGAGCTGCTGAATTTCTGACAGGTAGGCTGTACGAATAATTTGTGGTTTGTATGCCCAGGTACTACAAGGAGGGCATTTGTTCATTCACATTTTTCCATCAATACTTTCAAGTAATTGATTATGCACTCCACTTTTACCACAATGTGCATGTTCAATTCAATTTTTTGTTCTTCAATTCAATTCAATTTAATTCAAAAGACTTTATTTCCGTTAAAAAACATACAAATATATACATGTGATAAAGTACAGACAGTTTACAATATACAAATCATGAGCATTATGTTAAATTAATTTAAACAAACAAACTGTGAAAATGAGTAGAAGGAAAAGGGAGCACCTGTAGGAAGCTTATGTTAGCTTGTTGATTCAGGCGTCCAAATGAATAAAATAATTACACAGATATAATAACATAATAGTGAGTATTGTGCATGTATTTGTTCTACCCCTCCCTCCCTCCACCCCCCCCCCCCCCTATCACCACCTCCCACCTCCCCCTTCTTTCTATCATGGTAATTTACAAATCATATTTTATTTAAAATAGGTATGTAAGTCCACTTTGGTCACAATGTACATGCAAGACCTTTTTAATGTTTAACAGAAATAGGTTTTAATGTGCTTCCTTTCATTTTTTTTCTCTTTTTATTCAACAGACATACTTGCAAGGACTATGAAGTTCTACTTTAAAGCCTCTTCAATGAACCAGACTCTCTCTGCTGTAACTGTGACTGCATGGGGATCAAAACCTTTGTATTATGATCCTCATAACATGAAGCTATGGTAACAAACGAGCAACCATTGATAAAAAGCCTGATATGTCCTTGTTGTGTGTGTGAACCACAAAGCAACCATCACTCATAAGGATGTTTTTATGTACATCAGATGTTCATTGTTTCACTGGAAAATTGTGATTTTTGAGTCATTTAAGAAATCATGTTTTATAATGTGTTTTATAATATAGTGCAAGTCATGATATTACAGATTCCCTGCAAAAGGAAGACGGCTCAAAAGTAGACTATGCTTTATTTTTAAAAAATGGGAAAAAGTAATGTAACAAATACATAACTTTGAATTCTAATAATTTCAAGTAACAGAATATGAGGCTATTGGAGCTTAATATTTGACCTTCAATTTTATAATCGTATTCATCGTGAATTACAATCTTTTCTGTTTTAAGAAAAATAAATGAATTGAACATAATTGTTGATATATTATATACAATATTACTTTCATATCTTTTGATTTTAAGTGTGCATACTGTTGGGTTCATTGAATTATACATGGGAAAAGTCTGGAAAAAGAACAGTGAGAGAACAGAGAGCCAGCGAGAGAGAGAGATAGAGTAAAAGAGAAAGGGAACCAAATGAGAAACAACAATTTAATGGTGAGAGATGTCATGAAAAAGAGAAATAAACAATGATGTGAGATAGTGTGTGTGTGTGTGTGAGAGAGAGAGAGAGAGAGAGAGAGAGATGGAGATAGGAAGAAAGAGTTGGGGGGGGGGGTATAGTGCCCCCTTTTTCAAATGCCCCTTTTTATATAGGAAAGTTCCCTTTAACTTTGTAAGAAGTGCCCCTTTTTCCATAGGAAAAGTGCCCCTTCCCCTTTTCACCTCTGATAAGTGCCCCTTTAATTTTGACACGCGCCCCTTTTCCTTTGACAATTTTCCATTTTCCTTTGCAATAAGTGCCCCTTTTCACTTTTGAGAAGTGCCCCTTCACCTCTGATAATTGCCCTATGTAAATCTGAGAGGTGCCCCTATTAACAAAATTATCGGTGCCCCTTTTCTTTCAACAAATGCACATTTCCTTTATTATAAGTGCCTCTTTTTCATTCTCATAAGTGCCCCTTTTAAAATATGTTCAATGCCCCTTTTCAGGTGCGATATGTGACCCTTTTTATCTCTGATAATTTCCCTTTTAACAATGATACAATTCCAGCAAGTGCCCTTTTTGTTGGTGCTGCCCCCCGCTTTGGAAGTCGCTCCGCCGTCCCTGGACGTCATATTGCTCAAGTTGTCGAGGTGATGCATCCTCTCCACACTGCGCGCATCCATTGTCTTAGCCCATTGTCTTAGTGCATTGTGACGTCATATTGCTCAAGTTGTCGAGGTGATGCATCCTCTCCACACTGCGCGCTTTCATTGTCTTAGTGCATTGTGACGTCGCAGCTTCGGTACTGAGCATGTGCAGAAACCGTAACCATGGTGAATAATCCATGGACTAAGTTAGGCCAGGTTTAAACCATGGATCAGTTAGGCCACCTTTCGAGAAATGAAAATGACTTAGGTCAGCGGCCTAAGTTAAGCCTGGCCTAACTAAACCACGGTTTAACTTAGGCCAGGTTTAACTTAGGCCGCTTTCGAGAATACCACTTAAAGATTTTATCTCCTTTATAACTTCTAACTTATAACTTAGTCTTGAATTAATTTTCCGATATACCTATTCTAAGTGCTCTTTCAGCATGCAGATTGTCCCCGCCATTAATCCTGCCACAGTTGCTGGTTTGATAGTCATATTATTTTCTGTCATCCCTGTGGCCGCGAAGTTTCTATCGGTTTCGGAAGCACATTTTTTTTTTTTGGTCTCCATTGTGTTAGTAGATGCCAGGAAAACATCAATTACGAAGGTTCGAAATAGCAACAACAAAAAATCTTCCGCATCGTCATTGGGTAGAACCCCCCTTAAACTGTTACTTAAATGATTTAAAAAGACGTTATCATGCACTTTTTTTTATGGTCTCCATTGTGTTAGTATATACATGCCAGGAAAACATCACTTACGGGGGTTAAAAATAGCCCCCCCCCCCCCTACCACAAAAAATCGCCTCGCCACTACGCGGTTGGGACCTTGCGGCTCGTGGACGTTGCTCCGCATCGTCATTGGGTCGAACCCCCTCAAACTGTTACTTGATTTAAAAAGACGTAATTATCATGCACTGCTTTTTTATGGTCTCCATTGTGTCAGTAGATGCCAGGAAAACATCACTTACGGGGGTTCAAAATAGCAACAACAAAAAAATTGCCTCGCCGCTTCGCGGATCGTGGACGATGCTCCGTGTCGTCATTGGGTCAACCCCCCCCCCCCCCCCCCCCCCTTGGCAAAAAGCCAGATCCCATCATCCGCCCCTGGATCCCTACTCTTTCAGGGGGTAGGAGAAAGCAATTTTACGTCATTATTACTCCAGGAAGTGTCTTTAAATGCACCTAATGTGGTTCTAAAATTGCAAAAGCTTCCTACTCAGGGAGGGGGTTCTGACCCCCTCACAGACCCACCCCCGCTTGGTCTCTCCGCTCCCTCGCCGCTGACGCCTCGCTCCATCGTTTTTCATATATTACACCCCATGCGATTTTGTGCCCCCCCCCCCCCCCCCCGGTAAGAAATTCCTGGATCCGCCACTGCCCTTATTTAAAGCGACTAAGAGCAATTTCCCCCTAAGTTCGCTCGCTGCGCTCGCTCGCATTTAAAGATGATATAATTATGTTACTTATCAAAGGTCTTTTCAGTCTTCCGTTATGAGAATGTGCTTATAACCCCATCGCGATTGGCTTTTTGCTCTTATAAGATGTAATTTTTCGCACTGCGATCTTACGCATCTATAAAAATTTTCTCGCTCGCTTCGCTCGTTCAAAAATGCATAATCAGACATCACACCCAACTGTAAAGTATGATGCTTAAGCGATATATTGTATAATAATAATAATAATAATAATAATAATAGCCTAATAGTCCACTCCAAGTTTTATTAAACCGAAACGGAAATTCTTTTTGCCCAATTGATCGTGAGCCCGGCAGCCACTGAGCAGCGCCAGATCGACGTTGCTCTATCCCTTATTGTTGAACGCCAAACAAGGTAGCAACAACTCCCATCTTTTAACGTCTTTTGGTATGACGCGGCTGGCATTCGAACCCACGACCTCCCGGTTGTGAGGCGGACGCTCTACTGACTGAGCCAACACTCCGGTTGATGTATGAAGAGAAACAAATATTGAAATCATCCCTGATAATGTAATCACAATGTAGGGGTTTATACCAATGTCTAAAAAATTGTATATTTTCGTTTGAGATTTCCCACTGTAGGTGCTCTTTTTTCCAGAAAGTGCCCTTTTTTGTTGGTGCCCCCTCCCCACTTTGGAAGTCGCTCGGCCGCCCCTACCCCCCCCCCCCCCTTTCAGCATAAGTCCGGTGTGTAAAGTCAATACGGGTAAACCTTTTTCTGTTGTTATACGAGCCTTTTCAGCACCCCCCCCCCCCCCCTCCCCCTTTCAGCATAAGTCCGGTGTGTAAAGTCAATACGGGTAGACCTTTTTCTTTTGTTACTAGCCGGAGATTTTGGGAACACGCATGGTATCCCTCCGTTCCCGGAGTGGGGTGGGGGCCTGGCCATTTCGAAGAAAATGCCTGCTTTTTTTAATGCACGTGGCATGTGGAGCGAGAGTACTCCATGCAAACATCGGGCGGGCATTTTGCGAACATCGCACAGGCTTTTTGCGGTGGCGCCGTACACAGCTATACGCACAGCCGTAGCACATTTTGCCCGGGATCGGGGTTGTGTAATGTCACCTTAACGGTTCATGCTGGTAAGGGGAATGTAGGGTTTTGAGGAGGGTGCTATTAAGGCACTTTCGATGGATTGTAATGCCATTGTAATGCCATGATTACTATTATAAGTAATATTAATAATTAATGGTCATAACCGCATGGACCTCTGATGTTTTGCTAGCTGTGCACATAATACACCGGCGCGCCGGACCATGCAAGGATCAATACAGTTAGGATATAACTGTCTGTGTAACTTCCAATAACCGTGTATGCGCTATAAATAGTACATTGCTGCCTGCAAATATCAATCAAGGTATCTTAATTAACATCACATTCATTCTGTGTAGGTAGGTTTAAATGGACTTTTATAATCTGTAATCTATTTCCAGTTATTCGATTCATTTTCAGTTCAATTTTATTTCATTCAGTTAAAAAGACAACATTACATATGACAATCAGCTATATATAACATAAAATACACGTTCAGAACATATTAGACAAGGACATAAAATAAACTGAATAGGTTGCAATCTGAAAAGAAACATAATCCTTATACAAAGGTTGTCCTTTTTTATAATAAAAAGATATGAAATATATTCGTTATTAAACATTATACGATACACAAATCAAGACAACAGACATACAGACAAATAAAATATGTCTAGAATTCAAATAATCAATTTGACCAAATAAATTGATTATACCTACATTTAAATACATTTACACTCGCAGGATTATGTGTGTAATGAGGTAGAGGTCTTCTTTGTTATACATAGATTGACCTCATTATCTTTTTGACATTTTATATCGAATCATCTTCTGTAACCTACTGAGAATCTTTGATACCGAAAAAATGTGTTTCAAATCCGAAATAATACAAGTTTACACTTAGAATTGTTTGTAAAAGAGTTCTCGTTATTTCTAATATTCTCATGAGAATTTTAACGTGGAAGCTTACCGTTCCTTAATGCTATGCTATGTCGAAAAACATGGGGAAACGGGGGCTTCAATCTTTCCCCTCATCAGCAGTGCTGGCCATGTGAACTGAATGTATCCCTGCTACCAAGGTTCACGTGTATCTTGTTCAAATTCAGTCAAAGTAACAGGTAACAACTCACTTGAAAGGTTAGTTCTTGAACGTGTGATGAAGAAACAAAATGAGGTTAAGATAACTGTCTTGCGCATGATCAGAAACAGGAGGGATGATGTTCTTATAGTGGCAAATCCACTATTGGCACTATATGTCGAAACACGCAATGCATATTCGCCCCAGAAATTATTCTCAATACAGATTCCGTTTGCAGAAATATGTATCCATAATCCGAGTCCCATGTAAAACCATCGGACAAGATACAATCACTTAGATATTGAAAAGCATGTAGCGGTGCATCAATCTACTTAGTACAGAAAGGTACGTGGTGTAGATTGTGTATGTGTGTGTGTGTGTGTATTATCTCTTGGCGCACCCAAAAACAAAACTTTTAACTTGAAATGCTGTGTAAAGTCATCGTCGTAGAGGTGTCAGCACAAATTTCAATACATATTTATTGCTCAGTCAGTCAGAAAAACCATTGTGATGCAAATCATATATTTGGCCCGCGCTAGCTACCTGGGAGAGTACTATAGATTGGGCAGCTTAACAGCGACAGAGAAAGAGAGCAATACAGAGAGAGAGAGAGAGAGAGAGAGAGCGGGGGAGAGCGGGGGGGAGCGGGGGAGAGCGGGGGAAGAGAAAAAGCAAAAAGGGGGGAGGGGCAACGCCGGGATTTGGAATCTGATCCCAGTTATTGGTAAGTTGCCGTCCCAATTATCATGAGTGAAGAATAATGAGGTAAATGCCAATATTTGTTGGTCCTATCATGGACCTCGACTGCCAACTTCAACTGTGGTGAGGTCTGTAGCATAATGTATAGTCTGCAAGCACAGACTCCAATGTGACACTCTGCCGCAATCCTAAAGCCTTGAGCAGAGCTTAGATGTGTCGGTCTCTAGCTGTATAAAACAACAGCTTAAGTAAAGTGCATAATTATTGTAGTCATTTTGCAGTCACTATTACGTACAACAACAAGGGTTTGTGCCTGTGAACTGGGAAACTTACGGAATAATATTATTAAGACTTTCCCAGAATCATACAGGTTTACAGGCACATGTTTTTCGAGGGGCTTACACCCTTTGCCTGAATATCAAATGTTCCAGGTTATGAAATATTGCGGTCGAGCCGAAAATACATCTTAATGTGATAAGACTTTTATTTAATCATCTGTGATAGGATACAGACTTGCAAATTCGCGCATCGATCTCACTGTCTGGATATAAGCTGATATAATATTGATAGGAATATTTCAAATTTTAGGGCGGGGACGGGAGAGCTGCAACCACCACACCTTGTCCCCGCCGCATCGTAAAGCTTTTAGTTTAAGCTTATCATGCTATAGGTTTCTCATATGGTTCTCTTCGATTTGCTGATGGATAAAGAGCTATACTGACTAGCAGATCAAAAGTATATTATTGTTTAATGGAGATGTGAATTCAGTGTAAACAGCTACCTAATCTTACTTACTCCAACCGATTTAGACGGACTGTTAATAAGTGCAACCTAATCATTGCTACCGAACAACTTTTGACAATATTTGCTTTAATCAAAATAGCGAATCTTTGCTGACCGTACCTTTTGCAGGTCATCAACAATCACGTTATTCACCTATTCACTGGTATCATGCGTGCATATATTAAAACATGACTTAAAGACTTGCCAAAGGTTTACAAGGCATAACAACATATATATCACATGGAAGATTTCGTCCATATAATAGATGGCGATGAACTTTAAAGTGAAATAATTAATTCTGCTGTTCATTTCCAATGAACTGAAATACATTAGATGGCCTAAATTGGTTTATTGTTGCAGTATTCGTCTCTCTCTCTCTCTCTCTCTCGCTCTCTTTCTCTTCCCCTCTCTTTTAGCTCTCTATTACGCTCCCCCCCCCCCCCCCCTCTCTCTCTGTATGGGATAATGCGTATACATCATGACGGGAAATAGACCTGAAGTGAGCAGGGGAACAGAAAAAAAGAAAGAGAAAACGGGGAACTCGGGGGAAAACCGATAAAATGCGGACAAAGAATATCGAAATTAGGAATCCATAAACATATCTATTGATATGGATCGAGCTACTCCTATTGAAGAGTCGGTCACGGTGAGTGATGTTATTTGGCACAACTTCTCGATTCTTTTGTAAAAGATTGAACTCCTCCTTTTTCCCTTCTTTTATTGGACAGGGGGCGTCTTCGTTTTAAATTCTAATACGCAGTAGATGTATAGATGAATATGAAGAATATGACATTCGATCAGATCGTATAGAGTAGGAATATCGCTGTATCATAACTGATGTCAACTCTTTTCTTGCTATCAAATTTCCATTTCTGTGTATTCTTCTTCCACAACTTAAAATAAGGAATATTATGTACGCCTCCCAAGCTTAAACTGGTACATTTTATTTCTTCTATAGGCGACAATATTCTTATTATTTGTTCAAGTCTTGAACGCCTCACGAATTGCGAAGCAACTCGGTCTGCTATTCATATTAAACAATGATATTCTGAAATCGTTTAATTCAAATATCTAAATGTAAAATCTTGCACCCAAAGGCTCCATAGCTCTGCCATCCACACATCTTTCCGTTGTTGTGATACTCTCCCATTGATCTAAAGACTGATGTTGTGTCTTCATCTCTTAAGACATGGCTCTCAAAACTTCAAGTCCAATGCAATAATGTGAGTTAAATTAAATCCAAAGACCCGATACTAATTGGCAATTCAGGAGAATGACATGTATTTATGTTTTTCATATTTTGTAATTTATGATTCTTACGGTATATTATTTGGATACTTGCGAATGAATTTCCCTTGATGTTGTTCTTAATTGTTCCTGAATAAAACAAACCCAATATTATATTTTTATGATGTTTGTTTTCTCCAAGTCAGCTCCATATTATCAGCCACTCCCAAATGTTGAAAATTCGCATTGCCAATGACCTTATATCATACAATGGGATTTCCTTTTTATCCAAGTCAGTCCCATAAAATGTGGCCATTCTCAATATGTTAATTTGTAGCCACTTGCACAGCGCCCTCTTGAGCAACATGTACATGTATTCACTTCTTTTATTTTATCTAGAGCAATATGCCTATGCATGAAAACAAGGCTTGTTAACTCACTCCTTTCTTTTCTAATTGTTGAGGTCAACACCAATATTTTTAATCCGGTTAAATTATACTTACAACTAATTGTCCGTTGAATCTATAATAGACGACAGGTCGTTATTATTAATCGTTTTTCTTTCCCGGCATCCATGTGACTCTTTTAAAATTTGGTTGGCTCCGCTGTTCACTTTTTTCTTGAATTTGTTTTATGCTGAATAGATTAATATTGTAATAATAATAATAATAATATTAATCATGATGATGATCATCATCACCTTTCTCATCTGCAATATCTTTCTACTATTAGATAATACATTTGATCAATCCTATTTTGATAAATGCAGCATTCGGAATCCCCTTTCCATGTACATACGTATACACAATATACAAGACACTCTTTGAAAATAAAAGAATTAAATTATGATTACCTTGATAATCATCAAGTTGTTTCAGATTAAGATTTTATTGTACTGTTCATATACATGGAAATTGCCCATTCTGTCAAAATATGTCATAATAAGTAAAACCAAATCTTGACACAACGCACATTCTTTACTATGATTGTGAAAACATTGCCCAGATTAGATGCGAGCAACCCTTGAGACTTGAAAGCATTTAAAAGAAATATAGGGTAGTTGCATTCATGATCCCTCCCAGCATACAATTGAAGGGAACATACTAATTACTATCACAGTATCATATTCGAATATGATAACTGTACAAAGTATCAAAAATCATATACACTCATAATCGATAGAAAATGAGACATAAAACAGAAGTATCATTAAAACTCAAAACATAATATCTTACAATATGAGTCAATGAATTCTTGAGAACACTCATACAGTTCATTAGCAATACATGTACTTGGTAAATATTATGAAAGAAATATTATTATATGCAAATCGAATGCAAAAACGAATGCTAGAAATCGAATCCTTCATCCATTTGAACATTGTCACATTGATAATTACATCACATTTCTACTTTTATATAGATGCAGTGTCTATTCAATTCAATTTGATTCAATTTGCATTTTTCCAAGGTAACAACATGGAAATGTTACATGGGATTCGTTTGCAAGTAAAAAGAAAAATACATATGTAAACAACAAAAACAGTAGCAATCGGAATACATAAGGGATACATGTACATAGAAGTTGACATCTTAGACATTAAAACGTAGAATAACCCATAACATGAGCAGTAAGAAAGAGTAAAGGGGAAAGGTGTGATAGAGAAAGAAGGACAGCAGATCGAGGTGAGAGAGAAGGAAATGAGTCAGAAGAAGGAGAAGGATAGGGAGAGAAAGGGAAATGGAGCTGATGCGAGGTAAAGAACAGAGAAGTAGGAACGGCTGTAAAAAGAAAGAGAGAATATCATGAAATGGTAAGGGTATTAAAGAAGAAAATAATGAACTCCCATCATGAATTAGTTAACACATTCGTATATTGACATGGAAGTGCAACAGAAGACAATTAAGAAAAAGATAATAAGAAAGAACCGGGAAAATTAGAAGGGAAGGAAACTGACATAGTATGTGCTGCGCACCATTCATGAAAAGTGCTTTCCAAAATATGATATATGTAGACAGGGTAGGATGGTTTCTCGAATCGGTTGCTATTCGCATATTCCATTCAAGAACGTTAATTGCGCTAGGCCATTTGAAAACTGATTGATAAAACTCGACAATGAGGAGAGAGAAACAGAGACAGAAAGAGAAGGAGGGTTGTAGACCTATACATCTGAATTAGAGACTGGAGTAAAAATCAAATAGTTGTAGAATTAATTTTATTTCAATAATGTGGACAAAAGTCTGACTACTTCAAAGTTCAAAATAATAGAATTCTCGGATCAGTAGGGATTTCATTAAACAACATAACAATAAGGATACATTTATACAGCGCATTATACTGCCGGTTAAGTCCCTTTGCGCTTAAATGGTGATGCAGAATAATTGTATTCTGAAAACTAACTACAATAACAAATATAATCATGCATATTAAAATACAACAAACTACAGATAAATTGAAACATATACGCAATACACGAAAAGATGCATATAGATAAAAGTAGACAAATTAAAGGGCACATTACATTATTTACATTTAGTTAATAGAGCCTACATTATAACCACGTTCAAATTGTCATGTAAACATTCTTGTCACTTTATATTACAATACATATTGAGGATGAATGTAATTCATAACTGCTAAATCCAAGATAATCGTTTCTACTATACATACATGTATAGCTAGTCATGTGTGCAACGAAATAGATCTACTTTGTAAATTAACGACGTGCGACATTCTTTATAATCTAATCAATACATACAAAATACTCAGTTTCAGTGAACAATATTTGGCGTTTTATAAATATTTCGCTAATACCAAATGGACTAATTGATATTGATATATCATGTTAATTAATACAAATACTTATAGTAATACCGCCACAACAACAACATCGTCAATAAGACCACAACAATAACAACAAAATCAACTACTACTAATATTACTAGTGATAAATTGTGCGTTTAGAATATTTTCACAAAATGCGGTAATGTCTCAGTGCGCTATACAATAAACATGATGATATACAGAAATATTTTCAAAATATTAAGCTTCATGCAACATGAATTACTCTTGATTACGTTCTAACATTGAATGTAACATTGTACAATCACTAGTTGAACTTGCAGAAAAACAGCCGATTGGATATTTAAAATTCCTATGCATTTATAGTTAGTCAATAATTAATCAATTGCGTTGCAAAGATACTCCTTCGTATGGGCACATATCATTTGCCTACGTTATTTAGAAATTATCAACAGACAAAATTATCAACTCAAATATATCAGACAAGATTGTTTTCCTTTTCAAAATTAAAATCATAAATCATAAGAAACCTTTTATGTGATACATGCAACAGTTCGTACACAAGATATATTGGATAAAACAATATGGTTTACCACTGTATATACAAGCTTTCATATTTATTGTTACTTTGTGATTACTCGAGAAACTATACCATTTTATTGTTTATATATTTGTTTTATATATGTATTGTGAAACAAAATGTTCATGTATATGATTGCGATTTACTAATAAAATCAAATTAAAATATATACAGTATTTTGTTTGTGAATTAAAAGTGGTTTTCATTTGGCCTTTTCGGAAGGGTGATACACGACTATACATTTCCTTCATCTCCCACCTGTGGATACATCTTCAAAATGTTTACCGTAAAACCATTTCACTTGTAGGAAATCACATTAGGCCTGGTGCTGAAATTATCGTCAATATAAACATATTAATGATAAAATAGTTTCTAAGTTTACATTCGATTTGGAGAAAACCGATCTATATGTTTTGTTTAAATAATCATGCAAAAAGACAATAGGCCGGCAAGTTACCAAATTTCATGACCTTGTCCGATATTGTGTGTTAGAGAGATGGGGTACTAATAGATTATGATTACTTGGCTCAGAAAAGGGTAAAAAGTAACGATCATCATGTTTGTTTTGACTTTTTGTTGGTTCGTTTATATGGTGAGTTTGTGCTATACTTTTTGTTATTTTTATATATTCATCTTATTTTTTTATTTTCCATTACTGTTATATTCTGTATTTAAACATTTCATTATATTTCTACAAACTAATTTCGTTTGCTCATGTTTGCCGTGTTTATAGTCTCTTATTTATAGCATCCTTTTTGGTTCTGAGGAGACCTAACTGTTTTTACATAAAACGTAATAAAAAAAATCATGAAATACAATTGATTCTAATGGCACAGACATCATTTTTTCAATGCCTGTTGCACACGAGGTTGCGTTTTATTTCCTTGCTTTAACCGAGCTAGGTGATTCAGTTAGGACTATAACACCCTTAATTCGAAGAGAGGTTTGCACTGTTTGATTTGCATTAACTTTACGGTGCGATATTACTCTCTTATGGTGCGTCAATGCCTCCGTCAGTCGCTGACGCAAGCATACTTTGGGCTAATTCTGCATCGTATACATTCTCTACATAGCAAATGTGGTGAGTAAAGCACAGCTTGTTGCACAATTCAAATTCGAAAAGAATTATTACTTATTTATTTTTCTAATAATGAATATTTTTCCATCATACTTTTAATACAATTTCAATCATGATATTTTACAACATTTCGGCCCTTTTACAAGGTTTGAGATTTTCAGCGTGTAAATCATATTAAATGCAAGAACACTGAGAGTAACATTATGAAGGGAATTCAAAATCACAATCACAAGAGCTGCAATACCGGTGTAAAGCATATATTACACATCCGTCTAAATCATATGAATGTCAACGGGATTCAGAGGATGAATAAATCGATTGCATGACAATTGCCAAAGAAAAAGGTTGATGATGTGTTTGAGGCACTTTTCATTTCAGCTCATTTTTCCTGTTTGCGTGCAAAGATTGTCTGCTCCGTCTGATTCGTCAGATCGAGTGTGGTGCCATATCTTTGATTACTTAATAAAACGATCACTATAGTGATGGGTAGAGAGAGAGGGGGAAAGGGAGAGAGAAAAAGGGAGAAAGAGAGAGAGAAAGAGAGAAAGAGAGAGAGAAAGAGAGAAAGAGAGAGAGAAAGAGAGAAAGAGAGAGAAGTGTAAATGTGTGCATCAACATACAAACAGCGCTACATTAAAACATAATCATATAGAGCAGTAAACGGAGGGCAAAGAAGAGAGATTGAATATCACATAGCTTTACGTCAAACAGAACCATCTTTACAAATTTAAAATTGAATTTATTTTCTTTTACTACATGAAAACGGGCAAAATCTGTTAATCAGTTAATGAATACGTAGAAAACGTCTTAATACAAACATGCGTGAATAATTTAAAGAAATAAGCCAACATGTAATATGAAAAATAGTATAAATACCTTCAGTTTATCACTTCGCTAATCCAGTAACCTAAGCCAATTATTTAATAGGCACCCTTGAATTTTCATGATTACACATTTCCAAAGAAACATTAATTTACATGCACGCCATTTTTCAACTCTTTGTTACATTTTGCACAGATTAATTGACATGAGACTATTTTGTGTATGTTGGGGGGTATTTGATTTAATCACGGTTAAAAAGCCTGCTATCAGCTAGAAGCTGCTTTTCAGCAAGGTCGTGAACAGCAATTGAACACAACAAGTAAATGAATACAACAATTATATACAAAATAAATCACAAAATTTATCATAACAACATAATAAGATGAAAACAAACAAGATGAATTAAAAATTACTCGGATATAAACAGAAACAATGGAGGGGGTGTATTATTTAAGAGAGGGATATAAGACGTCCGAATGTTGCCAGACTATTTTCGAATCGGATGTTTGCCGGTAGGTTATTGACAAGTTTTGAGGCTGAATAGAGAGGGCTCTTTCTGAGGTAATTTGTATATGAGTGGTACATAATGTCAGTTCCTTTCATTCTCGATGAAAACAGAGATAAACAATTAAACATAGTAACTAAGCAAGCCCGGAAGTAAGAGTTTGAATGACTTACCCACATGGTTTGCCATGCTCCACCTCCACCTCCATGGCCTGATCTTTACTGCAAGCAATTATGACATCATCCACGCCCTCATCTGACCCGCATCGTATGAATCTACCAGTATAAAAATAGACGCAATACAGCATTTCTCCTTTGGTGCTCCTCGTGATTTTTCGTATTGTTTTCATTTGATTCTACAAGATGGAAATGCTCATCAACATTTGAAAGGCCAAATGCCCCAATCTTACGATTTTCTTTCATGATAGACTATTGTTAAACAAATAATCTCACTGATGGGCAAATGGTATAAAACCAATTGCAAATCATCTTAAAAGGGAATAATTTATGTTTATTTTAAGATATGAAAGATAAGTACTATTTAATTACTTAATTTGAAAATTCTTAATCTAAATAGTGTACACTTTTTTCTGGGGGATGAGTGTATTATGAATAGGAAAAAGGATGGGAGAGAGAACGAGAGAGAGAGAGAAGAGAGAGAGAGAGAAGGAGAGAGAGAGAGAGAGAGAGAGAAAGAGAGAGAGAGAGGGGGTAAAGAAATGAAACATATTAAAGTGCTCTTTTAACAAATGACACAATGTCTCACCTGATAATCTTCAGATGTTTGAGGTTGTGAGGTGATCTGAAAGCTTGCACGATTAGTTCCATCTTACTGTTGCCAATGTCAAGATCGCTGAATGTCACCTTGACAAGCTGAGGGGAGATAATCAGGAGGGCTTTGGGTAGTGAAGTGGGCTCCTCGTGGAAACCAGCCGGTCGCCATCCATTCACACGTGTTTGAATGGTCAGTTCTGTTGCTCCTGGTAGATGGATCCTCTGGATGACGTCACAGTTGATCGTGCTCCATACCTGTATAGTGACCCTTTTCACACTATCAAACATTGAACCACAATCCTGCCATCCTTCTAGTGTGTCATCATCCACTGTAAGCTCAGCCAGGGTAGGGCTCGTGTTAAAACTCTGGACGTGATCATGTACATACAAAAAAAGGAAAACCAAAGTGCACTAGCACATATAGTAGGTTCGATTGTTGGTAAATATATAATGTTTCATGAAAAAGCAACACAAATCGTATAGACATAGCCCGGGAAAATGCGAGAAAGCTTTTGCAAAAGCCAGTATAAGTTGCATGATAGTCAAAGTTGTAAGAAATAATAGTTTGTTTGCTTTCAGGCAATACAATTGTACATGTTTATCATTCATAATTTCCCAATAGAAATATGTTAAAGGCAATACAGATAGATTCAATGAAACGAAGACCAGTCTAATTTAGCCATACGTTAGGATGAACACCTTCTAAATAAATTACAATCAGTTAAATGAAATGCAAGTATTCCGTACTCCGTATATGCAATATTCCAATAAAATGTAACTGGCATGCCATACATGTATAAGAGTGTGAAATAGTAATTTTGAAAATGATTTTAAAAAAATCAAATGTTATATCATGATTAGTACATTAAACCTTTGTCGATGTATATAGTAAGAGTTAATTAATCATATTACTTGAATTGTGATGCACTGATGCACAGTGGGCCGTTTAAGAATGTCCGACGGCAAATTTTACAGATTAACAGATATTTAATATGAAACATGTCTACAAGTACAAATATACCACCATATAATTGAGCGCTTGAAGTAATGTTTCGTCTCATTTGTAGGTGTTATAATGCATATCGTGCGAAAGGCGGGCGAAGTGGCCGTGTCCCCCATTGAAGAAAAATATAGGCGAAACAAGACATTGAATGGGTGTATTAAACACCTTTAGGCTCCTTGCCATTATGATCTTGCCGAAATGATGATGCAATTTTTACACGATTTATATGAAATAACAATTCATTTAAACACCCTAATGCATTATAACACCTAAAATAAGAATATAGTTATATATATTAACGCAATTTGTACTGCCTTTTCTTTGGCCAATGATATAGTTACATGTTATTCCTTTCCTTTTACAAGTGTCAAATTTCGTTTTTTGTTATGTTTTTTAATTTGAATTCCTTTGGAAAACATTTCGCTTTAGTTGAATGTTCCACTACGTTAACACCGTAAATGACTTAACGATTGAACATTTTAATGAATATCAATAAAACAGATAAAGCTATAACAAATAAAGATGATTATTTGTAGGGCTTGGTAATACAGTGGCAGATCAGATCAACAACAACAGCAAAAGGGGGAGGGGTCATTATATTTCTCAGATGCCCTCGTATTCGTTAACGCCCCTCTTCATAATGAATTATGTATTATACTTGATCTATTTTTTATCTTCTTAATCGTTTGATTGAAATGTCATAGTTTTACAATTTTTTGTATTGCCCATTGACTCTTTGTTTTTACACATTGTGTGAATTGATGTTGGAATTTGGAAATAAATGATTTGAATTGAATTGAAAGTGTTGGAAGCCACAAATTCGCCAACTAAATCTGATGGCAAAATTTCACTTAAATTATATCATAATGTGAAAAAGGACGTCATTTAAGACATATTTCTGCAAAGATCCCCTCCCCCCCCCCCCCAACAACAAAAAATGTGTTTGAAGATATTTAATATGAAAAATGTCCACAGGTACTAATATACCACCATATGATTGAGCGTTTGAAGTAATGTTTCGTCTTAAACAGATTCTTATTTGTAGGTGTTATAATGCATAGGTATATCGTGAGGAAGGCGGGCGAAGTGGCCGTGTCCCCCATTGAAGAAAGATTATATTGGTGTAACACCTGTTTGCTTCTTGTCATTATGGTTACGCAAAATGATGATGCATGTTTTACATGATTTATATGAAATAACAATTCATTTAAACACCCAAATGCATTATAACATCTGAGAATAAGAATATGGTTATATTTATTAACGCAATTTGTACTGCCTTTTCTTTCACTAATGATAGAGTTACATGTTATTCCTATCCCTTTACAAGCGTCACATTTCGTTTTTTTTTTCTTCTTTTTAATCCCTTTGGAAAACATTTCGCTTTAGTTGAATGTTAATGACTAACGATTGAAAGTTTTAATTAATGTCAATAAAGCAGATAAAGCTATAACAAATAAAGATGATTATTTGTAGGGCTTGGTAATGCAGTGGCAGATCAGATCAACAACAACAACAAAAGGGGGAGGGGTCATTATATTTCTCAAATGCCCTCGTATTCTTTAAGGCCCCTCTTCATACTGAATTATGTATTATATTTGTTCTGTTTTTTATCTTCTTTATCGTTTGATTGAAATGTCGTAGTTTTACAAAGTTTTTTATTGCCCATTGACTCTTTTTTTTTTTTACACAGTGTTTGAATTGATATTGGAATTGTGAAATAAATGATTTGAATTTAATTGAAAGTGTTGGGAGCCACAAATTTGCCAACAAAATGTGATGGCATAATTTCACTTAGATTATAGGACGTCATTTAAGACACGTTTCTGTAAAGATCCCCCCCCCCCCACAAAAAATGTTGTATTCTTTCATCAATATTGATGAAATCCTCTTTTACATCATGACACACTTTAGGTGAAATCTTTCCATCAAATATTTGGGGCCCAACACTTCAGAGGGGCCTTAATTATCTGGCCAGCAACCAAAAGTACGTCTTTCCTTCGATAGAGTTTATACAAGATTTAAGACGGAATGATAATCCAGTCAAGTATTTAGGTATATATTTAAATAGAAACAAAAACAAATGTGATCGACTGAGCTGGTATGTGAAACTTGAAAAGGTTAAATCGATTCTAAATTTCTGGAATATGAGAAATTTAACCATTCATGGTAAAGTTGTTATAATTAAATCATTTATAATATCTCAATTTGTCTATGTTGCTTCAGTATTACCCATTCCTCACAAACTAATTGTTAACTTGAACAAATTGATTTATAATTTCCTTTGGAATTAAAAAAGAGACAAGATAAAGAGATCAGTCTTGATAAATACAATGAAACTGCAGGTCTAGGTATGATAGACTTGCATTCCAAGTTCCAATCCCTACATTTAACATGGTTATCGAAGTTTTTTTTAAAATAACCAGGATACACAATGGAAATTTATGTTTAAATTCTGGATTGAAAATTCTGGATTGAAAATATATGTCCATTGTCATTGGTTTTAAAATCGAATTGTTCTCGCAAAGATATGATGATTTTATGTTAAAAACACAATCTACCTGAGTTTTATGTTAATTGTCTCTTATGCTGGAGTGAACTTAAATATATTGACTTTTTGCATGTCGCAAATGTTAGAAATGAGGTGTTATGGTACAACAGTGACATAATATTTGATAGTAGAACCTTATTCTTTAAAGAATGGTCGGTTTACAAATGGTATTGTACTGGTTGTTAAAATTGCAGAAAATCGACATTTTAAGACACGAGATCATATTTGTAATGTGCTTGGTTCGAATTCTTTATTGGTTGACTTTATGTATACGAAGCTCAAAAAGGCGATCCCTAAAGTTTGGATAAAACGAATTCATGAAGTCAACCAGCATGATGATGACAATAGAGGTACTATACAACATTATGACAATGATTTCTACGAAATTAAAACATGTGATGTCATTAGATTGTCAACAATGAAATCGATACATTTCTATAGTTTAATGAGTGAGCGCAGGAAAAGTAATCTAGCTGTATTAACACACAAGGAAGAAATATTTAACCTTCCAATTGATTTTTACTGGAAAGAGATACTGAAATTTAAGTTCAAAACAATAAAAACAATAAAGTAAAGCAAGTAAATTTTAAAACACTTCATCGAATTTTACCGTTCAGATATAATTTATGTAAATGGAAAATTGTAAATGAGAACTTATGTGCTTTTTGCAAAACAACTGAATCATTTGTTCATGTTCTTTTAGAATCCCCCAATATTCTTCTGGAAACGTGTTGTTGCATTCATTCGTTACAACTTCAAGGAAACACTGATAATAAACGAAAAATACCTGATTGTTGGTGCAGATTCTAATTGTTCCAACACTAAAGATATAAATGTAATTATTACATATGCACAATAGGCAATATATAAAATGTACATGTTAAACTATTTCCAAGGGAAAACTTACAACAGTCTTGCAATATGGCATGTTTTTAAAAATGAACTGTGCTTGGGTAACATCTCAGATGTTTTATCAAATGCCCTTTAACATTATAGCCCTTGATTTTATCTGATTGTAAAGATCTCAAAAGATGAGGTGTAAAGTGAATGTATTTTTCTGTTTCAATTATTTTGTTGTTAAGTGTATTTTATAACCGAATAATTACCTCTGAAGAGGAAAAAAAAAGTCTTTCCTTCGTAATTTAATCAGTCTATTTACCTTGAGTTTATTTCTTTGTAAGCGCTATGGAGTTTTGTATTTAGCTTCTCTAAATATAACATAGTGAGATGGAGAGAAAAAGCAAGGCTTATGACATTTAAGTGCCGTTGTGGGTAGGGAGGGGGGATGTCTTGCATAATTACGGACCCATTCTTTTTTTGTATAAATATGTCAGATAGGGGTTTGCCCCTACTCTCGATCCGCCATTATTCATCCCGTAAAGTGATCATGTGATGCCAACGGATATCCTTGCTGGCACACACCGTCTTGTAAACTCTGGAAAAGGAGCTATTTAAATTCAATTATTATTATTATTACTATACAATTATTATTATTATTATTTTAATTGTTATCATTATCATTATCCTCTGAGATACAAATCTCGAATGAAAAGTGTCTCAATCTGTCGTGCAAACTAGTACCCGATTAATTTAGTGAAAAGCAGAATAATAATAACCTGGCTGAATTGATGATATGATTTGCCTAATGTTCACATTCCACAGTCTCTCCTAGATATAGTTTTGAAAGAACTGATGGAAGTGATCAATTCTTGTTCAACATGGAAGTCGTCTATTGCCATTTGTCAATATAATTGGATGAAGTATAGTTATGAAAAATATTGTTTTTACTATTAATCTTTAATATTACGTTTGTCCGTTTTTGTATAAGGACAGAAAATGTTTACTTTTCGCATCAAGCGGATCTAGCTTTTTGCTAAGGGGGGGGGGGGGGGTTGACCCAAAGACGATGCGGAGCATCTTACTAGAGCCACGTAGCGGCGAGGCGATTTTTTTTTTTTTTTTTGGTGCTCTTTTTTACTCCCGTAAGTGATGTTTTCCTGGCATCTACTAACACAATTGAGACCATGAAAAGCAGTGCATGATAACGTCTTTTTAAATCACAGTTTAATACACAGTTATATTCAGAGTTATCATGTGTTTGGTTAAGTTACCAGATGAGTTGAATATCTTCTCACAATATGGCGTTTGTCTATGCACACCACATTTTGACTTGGCAGCCTAGGGGGGGGGGGGGTTAAACCCCCTAACCCCCCTGGTTTTCAGATGAGCATATTTTGATACCTTATTTGTGACATTGGCATGATATTAATTGGCGTGGGTTCCAGGGGGCGGAGCCCCCTGAAACTAAGGGGTCTTAGGAATTAAATAACCATCAGATGAGCATCTAGGGGCCCGCCTTAGGGCCCTAAGTGGAATCCGGGGAGCAGAGCCCTCGGAAGCTCAGGGTTTTTTCGGATTTAAACAGGGTCAGATGAGCATATTTTGATACCTCATTATAATTATTTAGACACTGGCAGGTCACTATTCTTTCTTTCTCTCTCTCTTTCTTTCTATTTCTCTTTAATACAATTTTTCAAAAAAGTGGGAGGAGAAGCTCGAAGCTCCCGAGCCCCGCCGTTCCGCGGGCCCTGACATTTAAGCCTTTAAGCATATTTCTCGCCTGACGGTAATTTTAGGAATTTGTCATCTCAAAAAAACGCATACAAAAGTATAAATTACTAAAAAGTGAGGAAAAATCTCGGAAAATTATGTTTTTTCAGCAACATTTGTACATCACCGGTATCGAATTAGAAATAAACCACGTTTGCATTTCATTGGGGGGGGGGGGGGGGGGGGGGGCACCCTACCCCCATCCGTAAGCCAGTGCAATGTAATACATGTATATAATGTGTACTTAATTTTTTATATTGGCTTACATTTGCTCTTTCCTCTCATTTCTTTTTTTATGTTATTGTTTATCCTTGATTTGTTACTCTCTTTATTGTCCGTATGCTATGTTTTTTTAACAGTCTTCTGCACTCAGTTGGACCTCAATTTCTAATTCAATAATCTCAATTTCAATTTCATTTATATAATATGTGATCAATCAGATATGTGTCATAAGGCCGGATAATAGTTTCATTTTATTTTAAAGATATTTAATATACATGTAATACTTTGATAGCATTTAATCAGGTAAAGAAAACCCCAGTATAAATATTAAACATGCTAGTTACATTATATTTCTATGGAGAGTCAATGCGATTATGTTATTGAAATTGTACATTTGTAATATGTTATTGAAACTGCAAATTTGTAATATGTTATCTATAATTTCTATGTTGGCGTTACATATGCTCGTGCCTCGCCTTTCTTTATATTTTTATTGTTTATCCTTGATTTGTTACTGTCTTATTTGTCCTTATGCTATATTTTTACCAGTCTTCTGAGTGCATCAGTTGGTTGGGCGGAGGGACCTTCACGGTTACAGTAATTAAGTTTGCTCTCTTCTTCCCTGGCCGCCATCTTTTGCACTCTGAATATTGCTACAAAAATTTGTATTTGCACATTTTTTGTCATTCCAATTTTGTATTTACCATGTTTATATTGTTAAATTGTTATATTTCTTGAAAGTGCCGAATAAATAATACAATAATACAATACAATACATCCCCCCTCGATTTACACCTTGTTGGGGGAAAAAAATCGCATCTGATCTCCCCTACCTTACTTCTTTTTCATTTTTTTCCTTTTTTCTTTCCATATCCTTCCTTCTCTGTTATTTGTTGATGGGGGCCCTTTCGCCCCCCAACCCCGATCTCCTTTTCCCCCTTTTATTTTCTTCTTCCTCTTCTTTCTTTTCCTTTCTCTCCTCTTCCCCTCCTTTTCCTTCTCTCTCTCGCTTATTTTATTTTTTATTTGTTGCCGGGGGGAGGCAAGGCCCGCTCCCCCCTGGATCCGCGCCTGGCTAAGAGTCCCCAAAAATATGATCAAATCAATACCTTTGCAGATGATGCCATCGATGACGATGTTGAGTAGAAGTCATCGTGATACTGACCGCGGAGTGTCAGGTCCTTCAGATGAGCTATCTTACAGATGAATTGAGCAAGATCACGTGATGCCGAGGGCCGTTCACTGATATCATCACAGTGGATTTTAAGAGTCTCAATCTGTTATGATAGCAACATTATGTTGAATTATTACTAATAACAACCAAATAAAACTATATTCAAAATTCTGCTATATTAATATCGTCGCCACTATGAAAAATCTTAACACAACGACATTTTTTTTTTTATGATGTACAAGTCTTGACACCTAAAATTAGTACTAATTTCAATAGTTCCTGGATTCTTTCGAGACCGATATAATGGTCTTTATTCATAACTGATAGATAATGACAGAGGTGATCAATAAGCTTTTGGTTGATCCAATGGGACTGTGGCATTAAGGATAAAGAAAATGATAATATTTCCTAGATCAAGTTGACCTGTTGACTGGGGGAGTAGTGGGAAATTATGAATGAAGGACTTGGCTCATGATCTAAAGTCTTACAGAACAAAAGAGAATTAAACAAGAAGGCAGAGCGGTCACCAACCAGTCCTCAACCACACTAATCTTCAAGGAAAACGTGTGCTCTTAATAGGGGAAAATCAGAACACCCTGATTATGTTATCGACTACATTATAGTGATGGATCCATGATTGTCAGAGAAGAGGGGATTTCATCCCTCGGTCATATGATCCGGTAATTTTACTGACCCTACTTCATTTAAATGTTGGAATGAGTTAGCGTAAGGGCTGGTGGATGGTAAGGGGTGGGGAGGTGGTCCACATACTGGATGCCAAGTCCTACCTGCTTGCTCCTAACGGTGTACCAACAGGGAGAGTAAAATTGTACACTTGTGATTTAATATATAGGAAAGAGTACACCTCCAGTATAACAAAACATGTAGTGATTTGTTAAGAGTACAACAATATACAATCAAATCAATACCTTTGCAGATGATGCCATCGATGACGATGTTGAGTAGAAGTCATCGTGATACTGACCGCGGAGTGTCAGGTCCTTCAGATGAGTCATCTTACAGATGAACTGAGCGACATCGCGTGATGCAGAGGGACGTTTATTGAGATCTTCAGAGTAGATCCCAAGAGTCTCAATCTGTTATGATAGCAACATTATGTTGAATGAATACTTATGATTAATTATGATCCGGTAATTTTACTGATCCTACTACATGTAAACGTCGGAATGAATGAGGGGTGGCGGAGGAGGAGGGGAGGGGTGGACGATCCACATATTGGATGTCAAGTCTTAATCTGTTATAATAGTTACATTGTATTGGATAAACAATTGCTGACATAACACTACTTAAAAATAATTTTAAACATTACATCATTCTTGAGTTGCCATCCTCATTATTCTACAAAAGCTATACGTTATTCTGAAATGAGATTTAGTGAAAAATGTTGAAAAAAATAATTGTACATAACAGAAAAGTGTGAAATAAAATGTAGATAGAAAACTTTGCAGTTTCCAAAAGGTTTCAGATATAATTCAAACGGGGACAAAGAGATTCCATTTTTCATTTGTTTAGGTTTTTTAATTTAAATATTTAGCATCATCAGCATTCGCAAATGAAATGGTTGTCTCTCTATATATCAGCAATTCCAAAGCACCACGAATAGTCATATGAAATTTAAAATATCAGCCATTCCATAGCACCCCGAATAGTCATATGAAATTTAAAATATCAGCAATTCCAAAGCACCCCGAATAGTCATATGAAATTTCAAATATGGTTTATATATTCACTATTGATCTTAAAATCTTTCCTCTGATTTTGTATTATGACAGAAATTCACTTTTCGCATCCACTTCCTGAAACGATCAACTTTTTGTACCTGCTCTTAACGGTGTACCAATAGGGAGAGTAAACTTGTACACTTGCGTTTGACTATAAAGGAAAGAGTACACCTCTAGTATATCCAAAAATGTAGTGATTTGCTAAGATTCCTTAAATATACGATCAAATGAATACCTTTGCAGATGATGCCTGCGATGACGATGTTGAATAGAAGTCATCGTGATACCGACCGTCGAGTGACAGCTTCTTCAGATGAGTCATCTTACAGATGAACTGAGCGACATCGCGTGATGCAGAGGGACGTTCATTGAGATCTTTAGAGTAGATCCCAAGAGTCTCAATCTGTTATGATAGCAACATTATGTTGAATGAATACTAATAACAACCAAATAAAACTATATTCGAGAATCAACAATTCATTAAAAATTATATTAATATCGTTGCCGTATAGTAACATTGTGTTAGATAAACTCCTAACACAATATCATTTATTTTGTGTATGATATACAAATCTTGACACCTGAAATTAGTACCACTTTCAATAGTTCTTGGCTTCTTTTGAGACCGATTCAATGGTGTTTATTCATACATGTAACTGATAGATAATGACAGAGATGATTAGTTTGTTTTTGATTGATCCCATCGAGACTGTAGGCATTGCGGATAAAATAAATTATAATATTTTCTAGATCATGTTGACCTGTTGACTGAGGGAGCAGTGGGTTGGCTCCTGATCTAAATTCTAACGGAACAAAAGAGAAGAAGTCAACGCAAAGCGTAGCCTCCCCTCGCCAGGTACAATTTCCTCAATTGAGCATTTTTTACCTATTTAATGGGCTGTGACCTTTGAGCTTTGACGTGTTTACTCAACAACATTACTTACGTTATTGCATTAAAAAAAAACATTTTCGTGTATATCTAAGTAGGCATTTTCGCATATTTAAGGAGTTATGACCTTTGTCCTTTGACCTACATACTCCAAAATTAGACATAGGCTGTATTTTAATACCAAGTGCCTTCATATCAAATTTTATTAAAATCCGTTAATTATTATTAAAGTTATCAAACAGAAACCAGATTTTTTTTTACGGAAGGACAGGAGGAAGGACGTGCGGCAGCTTTACTACATGTATATAGCCTCCGACTTCGTCGACGAGGGGATTAATAAAACAAGAAGACATAACGGTCACACACCAGTCCTCAACTACACTACTCTACATAGAAAATGTGTGCTTTTAATCGGGGGAAATCAGAACAACCTGATTATGTTATCGAATACATTATGTGGTGGATCCATAGTTGTAAGAGAAGAGGTGATTTTTCATCCCGCAGTCATAATTATTATGATCCGGTAATTTTACTGATCCTACTACATCTCAACGTCGGAATGAATGAGGGGTGGCGGAGGAGGAGGGGGGGGGGTGGGGTGGACGATCCACATATTGGATGTCAAGTCTTAATCTGTTATAATAGTTACATTGTATTGGATAAACAATTGCTGACATAACACTTCTTAAAAATAATTTTAAACATTACATCATTCTTGAGTTGCCATCTTCATTATTTTACAAAAGCTATACGTTATTCTGAAATGAGATTTAGTAAAAAATGTTGAAAAAAATAATTGTACATAACAGAAAAGTGTGAAATAAAATGTAGATAGAAAACTTTGCAGTTTCCAAAGGGTTTCAGATATAATTCAAACGGGGACAAAGAGATTCCATTTTTCATTTGTTTAGGTTTTTTAATTTAAATATTTAGCATCATCAGCATTCGCAGTTGAAATGGTTGTCTCTCTATATATCAGCAATTCCATAGCACCCCGAATAGTCATATGAAATTTAAAATATCAGCAATTCCATAGCACCCCGAATAGTCATATGAAATTTAAAATATGGTTTATATATTCACTATTGATCTTAAAATCTTTCCTTTGATTTTGTATTATGACAGAAATTCACTTTTCGCATCCACTTCCTGAAACGATCAACTTTTTGTACCTGCTCTTAACGGTGTACCAATAGGGAGAGTAAACTTGTACACTTGCGTTTGACTATAAAGGAAAGAGTACACCTCTAGTATATCCAAAAAATGTAGTGATTTGCTAAGATTCCTTAAATATACGATCAAATGAACACCTTTGCAGATGATGCCTGCGATGACGATGTTGAATAGAAGTCATCGTGATACTGACCGCGGAGTGTCAGGTCCTTCAGATGAGTCATCTTAGAGATGAACTGAACGAGATCACGTGATGCCGAGGGACGTTCACCGAGATCATCAGAGTTAATCTTAAGAGTCTCAATCTGTTTTGATAGCAACATAATGTTGAATGAATACTATTAACAACCAAATAAACTAAATTCAAGAATCAACAACTTGTTTTAAATTGTAATAATATCGTTGCCACAATGAAAAACTCTCATCATAATTACATTTATTATGTTTAAGATATATCAGCAATTCCATAGCACCCCGAATAGTCATACGAAATTTAAAATATGGTTTATATATTCACTATTGATCTTAAAATCTTTCCTCTGATTTTGTATTATGACAGAAATTCACTTTTCGCATCCACTTCCTGAAACGATCAACTTTTTGTACCTGCTCTTAACGGTGTACCAATAGGGAGAGTAAACTTGTACACTTGCGTTTGACTATAAAGGAAAAAGTACCCGTCTAGTATATCCAAAAAATGTAGTGATTTGCTAAGATTCCTTAAATATACGATCAAATGAATACCTTTGCAGATGATGCCTGCGATGACGATGTTGAATAGAAGTCATCGTGATACCGACCGTCGAGTGACAGCTTCTTCAGATGAGTCATCTTACAGATGAACTGAGCGAGATCACGTGATGCCGAGGGACGTTCACCGAGATCATCAGAGTAGATCCCAAGAGTCTCAATCTGTTATGATATCAACATTATGTTGAATGAATACTAATAACAACCAAATGAACTAAATTCAAGAATCAACAACTTGTTTTAAATTGTAATAATATCGTTGCCACAATGAAAAACTCTCATCATAATAACATTTATTATGTTTAAGATATATCAGCAATTCCATAGCACCCCGAATAGTCATATGAAATTTAAAATATCAGCAATTTCATAGCACCCCGAATAGTCATTTGAAATTTAAAATATGGTTTTTATATTCACTATTGATCTTAAAATCTTTCCTCTGATTTTGTATTATGACAGAAATTCACTTTTCGCATCCACTTCCTGAAACGATCAACTTTTTGTACCTGCTCTTAACGGTGTACCAATAGGGAGAGTAAACTTGTACACTTGCGTTTGACTATAAAGGAAAGAGTACACCTCTAGTATATCCAAAAATGTAGTGATTTGCTAAGATTCCTTAAATATACGATCAAATGAATACCTTTGCAGATGATGCTTGCGATGACGATGTTGAATAGAAGTCATCGTGATACCGACCGCGGAGTGTCAGGTCCTTTAGATGAGTCATCTTAGAGATGAACTGAACGAGATCACGTGATGCCGAGGGACGTTCACCGAGATCATCAGAGTTAATCTTAAGAGTCTCAATCTGTTATGATAGCAACATTATGTTGAATGAATACTAATAACAACCAAATAAACTAAATTCAAGAATCAACAACTTGTTTTAAATTGTAATAATATCGTTGCCACAATGAAAAACTCTCATCATAATAACACATATGTTTAAGATATATCAGCAATTCCATAGCACCCCGAATAGTCATATGAAATTTAAAATATCAGCAATTCCATAGCACCCCGAATAGTCATATGAAATTTAAGATATGGTTTATATATTCACTATTGATCTTAAAATCTTCCCTCTGATTTTGTATTACGACAGAAATTCACTTTTCGCATCCACTTCCTGAAACGATCAACTTTTCGGACCTGCTCTTAAAGGTACTATGTCCCTTTTGCAGCCAACCTCAAATTCTGTAGAACTTTGTAGGAATTATGAATATGTCATGTATGTCCTATCTGTGAAATTTAAACGTTAGCAGTGTCCTCATATTCAAATTATGCAAGGAAACCCGTTTACTTGCTAGACTTCACTGTCAGACACTATTGAGTGACTGACTGGCTTTTTTTCTTCTTTGGTAATAACATACATGAAAAGAGTTGTAAAGGGTACATGAGCATTTGTCTACATCAATAACCCACTTCTTGTGATGGCCAAGATTAAACTGATTGAATCTTTGCGCAGCATAAAACATATGACCATTCGGTACACTTGTCTGAAAATCAAGACTATTACTTTTGGGCTCTATAGCCCTAAAGTCAATTTGACAACTAATAGTCGTTATTTTCCCACTTGAAGACATTTTCAAGCCCCACCTTTTTAAGGGAAGTTCTAAATTAGTATTAGCTTTCAAATGCAGTTGGAATTTAACTTTTTCATTTTTGGGGCCTGCAAATGGGACATAGTACCTTTAACGGTGTAACAAATAGGGAGAGTAAAATTGTACACTTGCATTTGACTATAAAGGAAAGAGTACAACTCTAGTATATCCAAAACATGAAGTGATTTGTTAAGAGCCCTGAAATATACGATCAAATCAATACCTTTGCGGATGATGCCATCGACAACAATGTTGAGTAGAAGTCATCGTGATACTGACCGCGGAGTGTCAGGTCCTTCAGATGAGTCATCTTACAGATGAACTGAGCGAGATCACGTGATGCAGAGGGACGTTTACCGAGATCATCAGAGTCGATGTAAAGAGTCTTAATCTGTTATGATAGCAACATTATGTTGAATAAATACTAATAACAACGGAATAAAACTATATTCGAGAATCAACAATTCATTACAAATTATATTTATATCGTTGCCGTAGTGAAAACTCCTAACACAATAACATTTATTTTGTGTATGATATACAAATCTTGACACCTGAAATTAGTACTAATTTCAGCAGTTCCTGGATTCTTTTGAGACCGAGGTAATGGCGTTATTCATAACTAATATATAATGACATAATGATGCAGAGGGAGGTTCACTTAGACGGACACACCCTATGTAAAGAGTCTCAATCTGTGATGATAGTAACATTTTGTTGAATTATCAACATCCGATTATAACTGTATTCAAAATTCAGCGAAACGTTTACAATTATATCAATGTCGTTGCCTCAATGAAAATATATAAACACAATACATTTATTTTGTAATGAGGAACTATAGCCTTGACACCTGAAATTAGTACTAATTTCAATAGTTCCTGGATTCTTTTGAGACCGAGGTAATGGTGTTTATTCGTGTTTATTCATAACTGATAGATAATGACAGAGGTGATTGACATGTTTTTGATTGATCCAATCTGGACTTTGGGCATTGCGGATAAAGAAAATTATAATATTTCCTAAATCATGTTGACCTGTTGACTGTGGGAGTAGTTGGGAAATATTAATGAAGTACTTGGCTCATGATCTAAATTCTAACAGAAAAAAAAGAGAATAAAAAAAGAAGGCAAAACGGTCGCGAACCAGTCACCAATCACACTACTCTTGAGAAAACCCTTTCCATTATTCCTTGGAGAACCTAAACACCCTGATAATGTTATTGACAACGTTATAGTGGGGGATCCATGATTGTAAGAGAATAGGCCATTTTATCCCCCGGTATTATGATCCGATAATTTTATTGATCCTACTACATTTAAACGTCGGAATGAGTTAGGGCTGGTGGATGGGAAGGGGGGCGATCCATATACTGGATGCCAAGTATTAATCTGTTATAATAGTAACATTGTGTTAGATAAACAATTGCTGACATTACACTACTTAAAAATATTTTTACACTTTACATCATGATACATAGCTATCCTAATTAGTTCACATAAGCAATACATTATTCTGACATTTGATTTAAATAGTACTTTGAAAAACTAATTTTACATAGCAGAAAAGTGTGAAAATAAATATACATGGAACACTTTGCAATTTCCAAAGGGTTTGAGAAATAATACAAACGGGGACAAATAAATTCGATCTTACATATTTGCAGGTTTATAAATTTAAATATTTAGTCTCATCAGTACTCACAATTGAAAAAGCTGTCTCTCCCTTAGCAATTCCGTAGCACTTTGAATTGTCAAATGAAATTTATATTTTATACTATTAGTCTAATAATTTTCATTCTGTTTTTATATTATGACAGAAAGTTTACTTTTATCATCCACTTCCAGAAACGATCAACTTTTCGTACCTGCTCTTAACGGTGTACCAATAGGGAGAGTAAAATTGTACACTTGCGTTTGACTATATAAGAAAGAGTACACCTCTAGTATATCCAAAACATGTAGTGATTTGTTGAGAGCCCTGAAATATACCGTCAAATCAATACCTTTGCAGATGATGCCATCGATGACGATGTTGAGTAGAGGTCATCGTGATACTGACCGCAGAGTGTCAGGTCCTTCAGATGAGTCATCTTACAGATGAACTGAGCGAGATCACGTGATGCTGAGGGACGTTCACTGAGATCCGCAGAGAAGATGTTAAGAGTCTTAATCTGTTATGATAGCAACATTATGTTGAATGAATACTAATAACAACCAAATAAAACTATACTCGAGAATCAACAATTCATTACAAATTATATTTATATCGTTGCCGTAGTGAAAACTCCTAACACAATATCATTTATTTTGTGTATGATATACAAATCTTGACACCTGAAATTAGTAACACTTTCAATAGTTCTTGGCTTCTTTTGAGACCGATTCAATGGTGTTTATTCATACATGTAACTGATAGATAATGACAGAGATGATTAGTTTGTTTTTGATTGATCCCATCGAGACTGTAGGCATTGCGGATAAAGTAAATTATAATATTTTCTAGATCATGTTGACCTGTTGACTGAGGGAGTAGTGGGTAAATATGAATGAAGGACTTGGCTCGTGATCTAAATTCTAACGGAACAAAAGAGAAGAAGTCAACGCAAAGCGTAGCATCCCCTCGCTGGGTACAATTTCCTTAATTGAGCAATTTTTGCATATTCAATGGGCTGTGACCTTTGAGCTTTGATGTATGTACTCAACAAAATTACTTACTTTATTGGATTTTTAAAAAAAATCGCTTATATCTAAGTAGGCATTTTCGCATATTTAATGAGCTATGACCTTTGTCCTTTGACCTACATTCTCCGAAATTAAACATAGGCTGTAGTTTAATACCATGTGCCTTCATATCAAATTTCATTAAAATCCGTTAATTATTATTAAAATTATCAAACGGAAACCAGATTTTTTTACGGAAGGACAGAAGGAAGGACGTACGGCAGCTTTACTACATGTATATCGCCTCCGACTTCGTCGACGAGGGGTTTAATAATACAAGAAGGCATAACGGTCACAAACCAGTCCTCAACTACACTACTCTACATCGAAAATGTGTGTATTTAATAGGGGAAATCAGAACAACCTGATTATGTTATCGACTACATCATAGTGATGGATCAATGATTGTAAGAGAAGAGGTAATTTTTCATCCCGCGGTCATAATTATTATGATCCGGTAATTTTACTGATCCTACTACATCTAAACGTTGGAATGAATGAGGGGTGGCGGAGGAGGAGGGGAGGGGGTGGACGATCCACATATTGGATGTCAAGTCTTAATCTGTTATAATAGTTACATTGTATTGGATAAACAATTGCTGACATTACACTACTTAAAAATAATGTTAAACATTACATCATGCTTCAGTTGCCATCCTCATTTTTTTACAAAAGCAATACGTTTTTCTGCAATTTGATTTGAAAAAAATATTGAAAAAATAATTGTACATAACAGAAAAGTGTGAAATAAAATGTACATGAAACACTTTGCATTTTCCAAAGGGTTTCAGATATAATACAAACGGGGACAAAGAGATTCGACTTTTCATTTTTGTGAGGTTTTTAAATTAAACAATTTAGTCTCATCAGTATTCACAATTAAAATAGCTGTTTTTCCATCAGTAATTCCGTAGCACTTCGAATTGTCATATGAAATGAAAAATATGGTCAATATTATTCACTATCAATCATATAATCTTCACTCTGTTTTTGTATTATGACAGCAATTCACTTTTCGCATCCACTTCATGAAACGATCATCTTTTCTTACCTGCTTCCTCTTAAAGGTGTACCAATAGGGAGAGTAGAATTGTATACTTGCGTTTCACTATATAGGAAAGAGTACATCTCCAGTATAACAAAATTATGTAGTGAATCTTGAATCTTGAATCTAAGAGTCCAAACAATGCCTCCTATTCATCCAAGCGTGGAGACATACCACACAAGAATGATACCAAATGAATTGGGACAAAACACTCTTTCATGAAATGTATAATAATTTACTGTTCATAGATGATTTTTTAAATAATTAGCAATTTTCTAAGTGTAAACTTTTTTTTGACTCACACGGTATAGGAAAGAATGCACCTCCAGTATTACAAAAACATGTATTGATTTGCTAAGAGTCTAACAAAATATGATCAAATCAATACCTTTGCAGATGATGCCATCGATGACGATGTTGAGTAGAGGTCATCGTGATACTGACCGTGGAGTGTCAGGTACTTCAGATGAGTCATCTTACAGATGAACTGAGCGAGATCACGTGATACAGAGGGACGTTCACTGAGATCATCAGAGACGATGTTAAGAGTCTCAATCTGTTATGATAGCAACATTATGTTGAATGAATACTAATAACAACCAAATAAACTATATTCAAGAATCAACAACTTGCTTTAAATTGTATTAAAATCGTTGCCACTATGAAAATCCCTAACACAACAACATTTATTTTGTAATGAGGTACAAGTCTTGACACGTAAAATATGTACTAATTTCAGTAGTTTCTCGATTCTTTTGATCCCGATTCAATGGTGTTTATTCATAACTGATAGGTAATGACAGAGGTGATGAATATGTTTTTGATTGATCCAATACGGTCAGATTAGCATCCAGGGGCCGACTTACGGCCCTTGGTGGGGTCCAGTGGACAGGCACGTAGCCAGAGTTTGATGTTTGGGGGGGGGGGAAATACATGTAATCGATCGAGGTAAAAAAAAAGGGGTCAAAAAAGTTCAACCGATCTTGGAAATGTTGGGGGGCACGTGCCCCCCCCCCCCCCCACCCCCGTGGCTACGTGCCTGCCAGTGGGCAGTTTGACTATATAGGAAAGAGTACACCTCCAGTTTAACAAAAACATGTAGTGATTTGCTAAGAGTCTAACAAAATATGATCAAATCAATACCTTTGCAGATGATGCCATCGATGACGATGTTGAGTAGAGGTCATCGTGATACTGACCATGGAGTGTCAGGTACTTCAGATGAGTCATCTTACAGATGAACTGAGCGAGATCACGTGATACAGAGGGACGTTCACTGAGATCATCAGAGACGATGTTAAGAGTCTCAATCTGTTATGATAGCAACATTATGTTGAATGAATACTAATAACAACCAAATAAACTATATTCAAGAATCAACAACTTGCTTTAAATTGTAATAATATCGTTGCCACAATGAAAAACTCTTATCACAATCACATTTATTATTTTTTATGATATACAAGTCTTGACACCTGAAATTAGTACTAATTTCGGGAGTTCCTCGATTGTTTTGAGACCGATATAATGGTGTTTATTCATATAAATGATAGGTATTAAACGACAGAGGTGACAACAATGCTTTTGATTGATCCAATCGGGACTGTGGGCATTACTGATAAAGAAAATGATAATATTTTCTAGATCACATTGATCTGTTGACTGAGGGAGTAGTGGGTAAATATGAATGAAGGACTTGGCTCATGATCTAAAGTCATACAAAACAAAAGAGAAGAAATCAACGCAAAGCGTAGCATCCCCTCGCCGGGTACAATTCACCTTAATTGAGCAATGTTTGCATATTCAATGGGATGTGAACTTTGAGCTTTGATGTATGTACTCAACACCATTACTTACGTTATTGGATTAAAAAAACATTTTCGCGTATATCTAAGAAGGCATTTTCGCATATTTAATGAGCTATAACGATTGTCTTTTGACCTACATACTCCGAAATTAAAGTGAAGGTTGAGTTCTGGGAAGAGGTGAAAAATAATTTGTGAGCGTTATCATTCTTATCATGCAAGTGTGGAAGAACATCAGATAAGACATGTTCCCTGAAAAGCATGGCTCTTCAAATGCCTTCATATTCTAAATATGTCATGTAACATCGTAAAACTCGGGGGTAGGATTTTTACGCCACGTGTTCGTGTAGTCACATATACATCTTTCTGTGTACAGTGTTTGTAACTTTACCAAGACTTGGCCAAATTTCTTATCATTTTGATGATTCCAGAACCTTGCAATACACACAAATTACTATATGCTAGATGATCAACCTTTTCTGGTCGATTCCACACCGTTTCTTTCACAATGCAATCGCATGACCAGAACTCATCTTCATCTTTAAACATAGGCTGTATTTTAAAACCACGTGCCTTCATATCAAATTTCATTTACATCCGTTAATTATTATTAAAGTTATCAAACGGAAACCAGATTTTTTACGGAAGGACAGAAGGAAGGACGTGCGGCAGCTTTACTACATGTATATCGCCTCCGACTTCTTCGACGAGGGGTTTAAAAACAAGAAGGTATAACAGTCACAAACCAGTCCTCAACCACACTACTCTACATGGAAAACGTGTGCTTTTAATCGAGGAAAAATCAGAACACCCTGATTATGTTATCGACAACGTTTTGGTGATGGATCAATGATTGTAAGAGAACAGGGAATTTTATCCCGCGGTCATATGATCTGGTAATTTCACTGATCCTACTACATTCATACGTCTGAATGAGTTAGGGCTGGTGGATGGGAAAGGGGGTGATCCATATACTGGATTTCAAGTCTTAATTAATCTGTTATAAAAGTAACATTGTATTCGATAAACAATTGCTGACATTAAATACATACAAATATTGTTATACTTTACATCATGAGACAGTTGCCATCCTCAGGCGCGGCTCCAGGATTTATTAGGGGTGGTGGCCCAACTTTGATTTTTTTTTTTTTTTTTTTTTTTTTTTTTAAATAATAAGAGTCCTAAAATATATGATCACATCTATACCTTTGCAGATAAAGCCATCGATGACGATGTTGAGTAGAAGTTATCGTGATAATGATTGTGGATTGTCAGCTTCTTCAGATGAGACATCTTACAGATGAACTGAGCGAGATCACGTGATGCCGAGGGACGTTCACCGAGATCATCAGAGTCGATATTAAGAGTCTCAATCTGTTATGATAGCAACATTATGTTGAATGAATACTAATAACAACCATATAATACTATATTCTAGAATCAACAATTCGTTTTAAATTATATTAATATCGTTGCCACAATGAAAGACTCTCATTACAATCACATTTATTAGGTTTATGATGTACAAGTCTTGACACCTGAAATAAAGTACTAATTTCGGAAGTTTCCCGATTCTTTTGAGACCGATTCAATGGTGTTTATTCACAAATGATCGACAACGAAAGAGGTGATGAATATGTTTTTGATTGATCCAATCGGAACTCTGGGCAGTACGGATTTAAAAAAATAATAATATTTCTAGCTCATATTGACCTGTTGACTGAGGGAGTAGTGGGGAAATATGAATGAAGGACTTGGCTCATGATCTAAAGTCTTACAGAACAAAAGAGAAAAAAGAAGAAGGCAGAACGGTGGTCGCAACGCAGTCACCAAACAGACTACTCTTGAAGGAAAGTGTGTGCTCTCAATCGGGTGATAGTCTGAACTCCCTGATTATGTTATTGACGACATTATAATAGTGAATCCATGAATGTCAGAGAAGAGGGCATTTTTCCCCGGGCATATGATCGGGTAATTTTACTGACCCTCCTACATTTTCACGTCGGAATGAGCGAGGGTGGTGGTGACTGGTCTGGGAGGGGGAGGGGAGTGATCCACATACTGGATGTCAAGTCTTAATCTCTTATAAAAGTAACATTGTATTCGATAAACAATTGCTGACATTAAAATACATACAAATATTGTTATACTTTACATCATGAGACAGTTGCCATTCTCATGCGCGGCTCCAGGATTTCTTAAGGGTGGTGGCCCATATTTGATTTAAAAAAAAAAAAAAAAAAAAATTATTTTCTTTAAATTTTTAATAAGATTCCTAAAATATATGATCACATGTATACCTTTGCAGATGATGCGATCGACAATGATGTTGAGTAGAAGTCATCGTGATACTGACCCCAGAGTGTCAGGTCCTTCAGATGAGTCATCTTACAGATGAAATGAGCGACATCACGTGATGCATAGGGACGTTCACTGAGATCAGCAGACCAGATGTAAAGAGTCTCAATCTGTTATGAAAGAAACATAATCATGAATGAATGTTAAAAACAACCAAATAAAACTATATTCAAGAATCAACAATTTGTTTTAAATTGTAATAATATCGTTGCCACAGTGAAAAGCTCTCATCATAATCACATTTATTATGTTTATGATGTACAAGTCTTGACACCTGAAATTAGTACTAATTTCGGTAGTTCCTCGATTCTTTTGAGACCGATATAATGGTGTTTATTCATTAATGATAGGTAACGACAGAGGTGATTAGTTTGTTTTTTATTGATCCAATCGAGACTGTAGGCATTGCGGATAAAGAAAATGATAATATTTCCTAGATCATGTTGACCTGTTGACTGAGGGAGTAGTGGGTAAATATGAATGAAGGACTTGGCTCCTGATCTAAATTCTAACGGAACAAAAGAGAAGAAGTCAACGCAAAGCGTAGCATCCCCTCGCCAGGTACAATTTCCTTAATTGAGCAATTTTTGCATATTCAATGGGCTTTGACGTGTGTACTCAACAACATTACTTACGTTATTGGATTTAAAAAAAACGTTTTCGCGTATATCTAAGTAGGCATTTTCGCATATTTAATGAGCTATGACCTTTGTCCTTTGACCTACATACTCCAAAATTAAACATAGGCTGTATTTTAATACCATGTGCCTTCATATTATATTCGTCGACGAGGGGTTAAATAAAACAAGAAGGTATAACGGTCACAAGCCAGTCCTCAACCACACTACTCTACATGGAAAACGTGTGCCTTTAATAGGGGGAAATCAGAACACCCTGATTATGTTATCGACTACATTATATTGATGGATCCATGATTGTCAGAAAAGAGGGTATTTTATCCTGCGGTCATATGATCCGGTAATTTTACTGATCCTACTACATTTAAACGTCGGAATGAATGAGGGGTGGCGGAGGAGGAGGGGGGACGATCCACATACTGGATGTCAAGTCTTAATCTGTTATAATAGTTACATTGTATTGGATAAACAATTGCTGACATTACACTTCTTAAAAATAATTTTAAACATTACATCATGCTTCAGTTGCCATCCTCATTATTTTACTTAAGCTATACGTTTTTCTGCAATTTGATTTAGAACAAAATATTTAAAAAATAATTGTACATAACAGGAAAGTGTAAAATAAAATGTACATGGAACACTTTGCAGTTTCCAAAGGGTTTCAGATATAATCTAAACTGGAACAGCCTCAATCTGTTATGATAGCAACATTATGTTGAATGAATACTAATAACAACCAAACAAAACTATATTCGAGAATCAACAATTCATTAAAAATTATATTAATATCGTTGCCGTATAGTAACATTGTGTTAGATAAACTCCTAACACAATATCATTTATTTTGTGTATGATATACAAATCTTGACACCTGAAATTAGTACCACTTTCAATAGTTCTTGGCTTCTTTTGAGACCGATTCAATGGTGTTTATTCATAACTGAAAGATAATGACAGAGGTGATCAGTTTGTTTTTGATTGATCCCATCGAGACTGTAGGCATTGCGGATAAAGTAAATTATAATATTTTCTAGATCATGTTGACCTGTTGACTGAGGGAGTAGTGGGGAAATATGAATGAAGGACTTGGCTCATGATCTAAAGACGTACACAAAAGAGAATAAAAGAAGAAGGCAGAACGGTGGTTGCAAAGCAGTCACCAAACAGACTACTCTTAAACGAAAATGTGCGCTTTCAATCGGGGGATAGTCTGAACACCCTGATTATGTTATTGACAACAGTATAATGGTGGATCCATGATTGTAAGAGAGGAGGAGATTTTTTTTTTCCCCGGGCATATGATCCGTTTATTTTACTGACCCTACTACATTTTCACGTCGGAATGAGTGAGGTGGTGGTGGTGAGGGAAGGGCGGGGTGATCCACATACTGGATGTCAAGTTTCAATCTGTTTGAATAGGAACATTGTATTGGGTAAACAATTGCTGACATTAAAAAAAAAAAAAAATTGTTATACTTTACATCATGAGACAGTTGCCATCCTCATTCATTTACATAAGCAATACGTTATACAGACATTTGATTGAAGAAAATTGTAAAAACAAACATACATGGAACACTTTTCAATTACCAAATTCACAAATATTATTCACTATCAATCATATAATCTTCACTTTGTTTTTGTATTACGACAGAAAGTTCACTTTTAACATCCATTTCCTGAAACGATCAACTTTCCTGCCTGCTTCTCCGTTACGGTGTTCCAATAGGGAGAGTAAAATTGTACACTTGCGTATGACTATATAGAAAAGAGTGCACTTCCAGTATAACAAAAACATGTATTGATTTGCTAAGAGTCTAACAAAATATGATCAAATTATGTTTATGATGTACAAGTCTTGACACCTGAAATTAGTACTAATTTCGGTAGTTCCTCGATTCTTTTGAGACCAATATAATGGTGTTTATTCATTAATGATAGGTAACGACAGAGGTAACAAAAATGCTTTTGATTGATCCAAACGGGACTGTGGGCATTACTGATAAAGAAAATGATAATATTTTCTAGATCACATTGATCTGTTGACTGAGGGAGTAGTGGGTAAATATGAATGAAGGACTTGGCTCATGATCTAAAGTCATACAAAACAAAAGAGAAGAAATCAACGCAAAGCGTAGCATCCTCTCACCCGGTACAATTTCCTGAAATTAGTACTAATTAGTACTAATTTCGGTAGTTCCTCGATTCTTTTGAGACCAATATAATGGTGTTTATTCATCAATGATAGGTAACGACAGAGGTGACAAAAATGCTTTTGATTGATCCAATCGGGACTGTGGGCATTACTGATAAAGTAGTGTTGAGTAGAAGTCATCGTGACACTGACCGCGGAACGTGTGCTTTTATTCGAGGAAAAATCAGAACACCCTGATTATGTTATCGACAACGTTATAGTGATGGATCAATGATTGTAAGAGAACAGGGAATTTTATCCCGCGGTCATATGATCCGGTAATTTCACTGATCCTACTACATTCATAAGTCTGAATGAGTTAGGGCTGGTGGATGGGAAAGGGGGTGATCCATATACTGGATTTCAAGTCTTAATCTGTTATAAAAGTAACATTGTATTCGATAAACAATTGCTGACATTAAATACATATAAATATTGTTATACTTTACATCATGAGACAGTTGCCATCCTCAGGCGTGGCTCCAGGATTTCTTAGGGGTGGTGGCCCAACTTTGATTTTTTTTTTTTGATTTTTTTTGTTTGTTTAAATAATAAGATTCCTAAAATATATGATCACATCTATACCTTTGCAGATGATGCCATCGACAATGATGTTGAGTAGAAGTCATCGTGATACTGACCGCGGAGTGTCAGGTCCTTCAGATGAGTCATCTTACAGATGAACTGAGCGAGATCACGTGATGCCGAGGGACGTTCATTGAGTTTAGCATATTTGATGGTAAGAGTCTCAATCTGTTATGATAGCAACATTGTGTTGAATGAATAATAACAACCAAATACAACTATAATCAAGAATCAACAATTCGTTTTAAATTATATTAATATCGTTGCCACAATGAAAGACTCTCATTACAATCACATTTATTAGGTGCATGATGTACAAGTCTTGACACCTGAAATAAAGTACTAATTTCGGTAGTTTCCCGATTCTTTTGAGACCGATTCAATGGTGTTTATTCACAAATGATCGGCAACGAAAGAGGTGATGAATATGTTTTTGATTGATTCAATCGGAACTCTGGGCATTACGGATTAAAAAAAAAGGATAATATTTCTAGCTCATATTGACCTGTTGACTGAGGGAGTAGTGGGGAAATATGAATGAAGGACTTGGCTCATGATCTAAAGTCTTACAGAACAAAAGAGAAAAAAGAAGAAGGCAGAACGGTGGTCGCAACGCAGTCACCAAACAGACTACTCTTGAAGGAAAGTGTGTGCTTTCAATTAGGGGGATAGTCTGAACTCCCTGATTATGTTATTGACGACATTATAATAGTGAATCCATGAATGTCAGAGAAGAGGGCATTTTTCCCCGAGCATATGATCGGGTAATTTTACTGACCCTTCTACATTTTCACGCCGGAATGAGCGAGGGTGGTGGTGACTGGTCTGGGAGGGGGAGGGGAGTGATCCACATACTGGATGTCAAGTCTTAATCTGTTATAAAAGTAACATTGTATTCGATAAACAATTGCTGACATTAAAATACATACAAATATTGTTATACTTTACATCATGAGACAGTTGCCATTCTCATGCGCGGCTCCAGGATTTCTTAAGGGTGATGGCCCATATTTGATTTAAAAAAAAAAAAAAAAAAAAATTTTCTTTAAATTTTTAATAAGATTCCTAAAATATATGATCACATGTATACATTTGCAGATGATGCGATCGACAATGATGTTGAGTAGAAGTCATCGTGATACTGACCCCAGAGTGTCAGGTCCTTCAGATGAGTCATCTTACAGATGAAATGAGCGACATCACGTGATGCATAGGGACGTTCACTGAGATCAACAGACCAGATGTAAAGAGTCTCAATCTGTTATGAAAGAAACATAATCATGAATGAATGTTAAAAACAACCAAATAAAACTATATTCAAGAATCAACAATTTGTTTTAAATTGTAATAATATCGTTGCCACAGTGAAAAGCTCTCATTATAATCACATTTATTATGTTGATGATGTACAAGTCTTGACACCTGAAATTAGTACTAATTTCGGTAGTTCCTCGATTCTTTTGAGACCGATATAATGGTGTTTATTCATTAATGATAGGTAACGACAGAGGTGATTAGTTTGTTTTTTATTGATCCAATCGAGACTGTGGGCATTGCGGATAAAGAAAATTATAATATTTCCTAGATCATGTTGACCTGTTGACTGAGGGAGTAGTGGGTAAATATGAATGAAGGACTTGGCTCCTGATCTAAATTCTAACGAAACAAAAGAGAAAAAGTCAACGCAAAGCGTAGCATCCCCTCGCCAGGTACAATTTCCTTAATTGAGCATTTTTTGCATATTCAATGAGCTGTGACCTTTGAGCTTTGACGTATGTACTTAACAACATTACTTAAGTTATTGGATTAAAAACAAACATTTTCGTGTATATCTAAGTAGGCATTTTCGCATATTTAATGATCAATGACCTTTTTTTTCTTTGACCTACAAACTCCGACATTAAACATAGGCTGTAGTTTGATACCATGTGCCTTCATATCAAATTTCATTAAAATCCGTTAATTATTATTAAAGTTATCAAATGGAAACCAGATTTTTTTACAGAAGGACAGAAGGAAGGACGTACGGCAGCTTTACTAAATGTATATCGCCTCCGACTTCGTCGACGAGGGGTTTAATAAAACAAGAAGGCATAACGGTCACAAACCAGTGCTCAACTACACTACTCTACATGGAAAATGTGTGTATTTAATAGGGGAAATCAGAACAACCTGATTATGTTATCGACTACATCATAGTGATGGATCAATGATTGTAAGAGAAGAGGTAATTTTTCATCCCGCGGTCATAATTATTATGATCCGGTAATTTTACTGATCCTACTACATCTAAACGTTGGAATGAATGAGGGGTGGCGGAGGAGGAGGGGAGGGGGTGGACGATCCACATATTGGATGTCAAGTCTTAATCTGTTATAATAGTTACATTGTATTGGATAAACAATTGCTGACATAACACTACTTAAAAATAATTTTAAACATTACATCATTCTTGAGTTGCCATCCTCATTATTTTACAAAAGCTATACGTTAATCATAAATTAGATTTAGTAAAAAAATGTTGAAAAAAATTATAGTACATAACAGAAAAGTGTGAAATAAAATGTAGATAGAAAACTTTGCAGTTTCTAAAGGGTTTCAGATATAATTCAAACGGGGACAAAGAGATTCGATTTTTCATTTGTTTAGGCTTTTGGAATTTAAATATTTAGTCTCATCAGCATTCGCTGTTGAAACGGTTGTCTCTCTATCAGCAATTCCATAGCACCCCGAATAGTCATATGAAATTTAAAATATGGTTTATATATTCACTATTGATCTTAAAATCTTCCCTCTGATTTTGTATTATGACAGAATTCACTTGTCGCATCCACTTACTGAAACGATCAACTTTTCCTACCTGCTTCTCCTTAACGGTGTTCCAATAGGGAGAAAATTGTACACTTGCATTTGATTATATAGGAAAGAGTGCACCAACAGTATAAGAAAAACATGTACTGATTTGCTAAGAGTCCAACAAAATATGATCAAATCAATACCTTTGCAGATGATGCCATCGATGACGCTGTTGAGTAGAAGTCATCGTGATACTGACCGTCGAGTGTCAGGTCCTTCAGATGAGTCATCTTACAGATGAACTGAGCCAGATCACGTGATGCAGAGGGACGTTCACTGAGATCATCAGAGCCGATCTGAAGAGTCTCAATCTGTTATGATAGCAACATTATGTTGAATGAATACTAATAACAACCAAATAAAACTATATTCGAGAATCAACAATTCATTAAAAATTATATTAATATCGTTGCCACAATGAAAGACTCTCATTACAATCACATTTATTAGGTTTATGATGTACAAGTCTTGACACCTGAAATAAAGTACTAATTTCGGTAGTTTCCCGATTCTTTTGAGACCGATTCCATGGTGTTTATTCACAAATGATCGGCAACGAAAGAGGTGATGAATATGTTTTTGATTGATTCAATCGGAACTCTGGGCATTACGGATTTAAAAAAAGGATAATATTTCTAGCTCATATTGACCTGTTGACTGAGGGATTAGTGGGGAAATATGAATGAAGGACTTGGCTCATGATCTAAAGTCTTACAGAACAAAAGAGAAAAAAGAAGAAGGCAGAACGGTGGTCGCAACGCAGTCACCAAACAGACTACTCTTGAAGGAAAGTGTGTGCTTTCAATCGGGTGATAGTCTGAACTCCCTGATTATGTTATTGACGACATTATAATAGTGAATCCATGAATGTCAGAGAAGAGGGCATTTTTCCCCGAGCATATGATCGGGTAATTTTACTGACCCTTCTACATTTTCACGTCGGAATGAGCGAGGGTGGTGGTGACTGGTCTGGGAGGGGGAGGGGAGTGATCCACATACTGGATGTCAAGTCTTAATCTGTTATAAAAGTAACAATGTATTCGATAAACAATTGCTGACATTAAAATACATACAAATATTGTTATACTTTACATCATGAGACAGTTGCCATTCTCATGCGCGGCTCCAGGATTTCTTAAGGGTGGTGGCCCATATTTGATTTAAAAAAAAAAAAAAAAAAAATATTTTCTTTAAATTTTTAATAAGATTCCTAAAATATATGATCACATGTATACCTTTGCAGATGATGCGATCGACAATGATGTTGAGTAGAAGTCATCGTGATACTGACCCCAGAGTGTCAGGTCCTTCAGATGAGTCATCTTACAGATGAAATGAGCGACATCACGTGATGCATAGGGACGTTCACTGAGATCAACAGACCAGATGTCAAGAGTCTCAATCTGTTATGAAAGAAACATAATCATGAATGAATGTTAAAAACAACCAAATAAAACTATATTCAAGAATCAACAATTTGTTTTAAATTGTAATAATATCGTTGCCACAGTGAAAAGCTCTCATTATAATCACATTTATTATGTTGATGATGTACAAGTCTTGACACCTGAAATTAGTATTAATTTCGGTAGTTCCTCGATTCTTTTGAGACCGATATAATGGTGTTTATTCATTAATGATAGGTAACGACAGAGGTGATTAGTTTGTTTTTTATTGATCCAATCGAGACTGTGGGCATTGCGGATAAAGAAAATTATAATATTTCCTAGATCATGTTGACCTGTTGACTGAGGGAGTAGTGGGTAAATATGAATGAAGGACTTGGCTCCTGATCTAAATTCTAACGAAACAAAAGAGAAAAAGTCAACGCAAAGCGTAGCATCCCCTCGCCAGGTACAATTTCCTTAATTGAGCATTTTTTGCATATTCAATGAGCTGTGACCTTTGAGCTTTGACGTATGTACTTAACAACATTACTTAAGTTATTGGATTAAAAACAAACATTTTCGTGTATATCTAAGTAGGCATTTTCGCATATTTAATGATCAATGACCTTTTTTTTCTTTGACCTACAAACTCCGACATTAAACATAGGCTGTAGTTTGATACCATGTGCCTTCATATCAAATTTCATTAAAATCTGTTAATTATTATTAAAATTATCAAACGGAAACCAGATTTTTTACGGAAGGACAGAAGGAAGGACGTACGGCAGCTTTACTACATGTATATCGCCTCCGACTTCGTCGACGAGGGGTTTAATAATACACGAAGGCATAACGGCCACAAACTAGTGCTCAACTACACTACTCTACATGGAAAATGCGGGCTTTTAATCGGGGGAAATCAGAACAACCTGATTATGTTATCGACTACATCATAGTGATGGATCAATGATTGTAAGAGAAGAGGTAATTTTTCATCCCGCGGTCATAATTATTATGATCCGGTAATTTTACTGATCCTACTACATCTAAACGTTGGAATGAATGAGGGGTGGCGGAGGAGGAGGGGAGGGGGGTGGACGATCCACATATTGGATGTCAAGTCTTAATCTGTTATAATAGTTACATTGTATTGGATAAAAAATTGCTGACATAACACTACTTAAAAATAATTTTAAACATTACATCATTCTTGAGTTGCCATCCTCATTATTTTACCAAAGCTATACGTTAATCAGAAATTAGATTTAGTAAAAAATGTTGAAAAAAATTATAGTACATAACAGAAAAGTGTGAAATAAAATGTAGATAGAAAACTTTGCAGTTTCCAAAGGGTTTCAGATATAATTCAAACGGGGACAAAGAGATTCCATTTGTCATTTGTTTAGGCTTTTGGAATTTAAATATTTAGTCTCATCAATACCTTTGCAGATGATGCCACTACTCTTTTAATTATTATTGATTATCCTCTGAGAAACACATCTCCAATGAAAAGGGTCTCAATCTATCGTGCAAACTTATTACAGGCCCTTGGTGTATATTTTTATATGGTTTATCACCAGTTTAACCTGGCTGCATTGATACAATGTTATGCGTAATGTTGACATTTCAACAGCCCCTCCTAGATATAGTTTTGAAAGAACTAATTAAAGTGATAAATTCTTGTTCATCATAGAAGCCGTCCATTGCCATTTTTAATATATTTGGATGAAGTATAGCTGTGAAAAATATTGTTTTTACTATCAATCTTTAATATTACGTTTGTCTGTTTTTGTATTTGACAGAAAGTTTACTTTTCGCATCAACTTCCCGAAACTTTCAGCTTTTCCTACCTGCTTCCTTTTCACGGTGTAGTACTTTGAACAGTAAACTCTAGTATATCCAAAACATGAAGTGATTTGTTAAGAGCCCTGAAATATACGATCAAATCACTACCTTTGCAGATGATGCCATCGATGACGATGTTGAGTAGAAGTCATCGTGATACTGACCGCGGAGTGTCAGGTCCTTCAGATGAGTCATCTTACAGATGAACTGAGCGATATCACGTGATGCCGAGGGCCGTTTCCTGAGATCATTAGAGCGGATGTGAAGAGTCTCAATCTGTTATGATAGCAACATTATGTTTAATGAATACTAATAACAACCGAATAAAACTATATTCAAGAATCAACAATTTGTTTTAAAATGTATTAATATCGCTGCCACAATAAAAAATAAAAACTCTTAACACAATCACATTTATTTTGTTATGGTAAAAGTCTTAACACCTGCAATTAGTACTAATTTCATTAATTCCTGGATTCTTTTGAGACCGATATATGGTGTTTGATCATAACTGATATATAATGACAGAGGTGTTCAATAGGTTTTGAATTGATTCAATCGGTACATTGGGCATTACGGATAAAATTAATTATAATATTTCCTAGATCATATTGACCTGTTGACTGAGGGAGTAGTGAGGAAATATGAATAACGGACTTGGCTCATGATCTAAATTTTAACAGAACAAAAGAGAATAAGACAAGAAGGCAGAGCGGTCACAAACCAGTCCTCGACCACACTACTCTTCAAGGAAAACGTGTGCTTTTAATCGGGAAAATCAGAACACCCTGATTATGTTATCGACAACATTATAGTGGTGGATCTATGATTATATTAAGACAGGAGGAGATTTCATCCCTCGGTCATATGATCCGGTAATTTTACTGACCCTACTTCATTTAAATGTTGGAATGACTTAGCGTAAGGGCTGGTGGATGGGAAGGGGTGGGGGGGGGGGGTGGTCCACATACTGGAAGCTAAGTCCTACCTGCTTGCTCCTACCGATGTACCGACAGGGAGAGTAAAATTGTACACTTGCGATTGACTATAAAGGAAATAGTACACCTCCAGTATAACAAAACATGAAGTGATTTGTTAAGAGTCCAACAATATACGATCAAATCAATACCTTTGCAGATGATGCCATCGACAACAATGTTGAGTAGAAGTCATCGTGACACTGAACGCGGACTTTCAGGTCCTTCAGATGAGTCATCTTACAGATAAACTGAGCGAGATCACGCGATGCAGAGGGACGTCCACTGAGATCATCAGAGCTGATGTCAAGAGTCTCAATCTGTTATGATAGCAACATTATGTTGAATTATTACTAATAACAACCAAATAAAACTATATTCAAAATTCTGCTATATTAATATCGTCGCCACTATGAAAAATCTTAACACAATGACATTTATTTTGTTTATGATGTACAAGTCTTTACACCTGAAATTAGTACTAATTTCAATAGTTCCTGGATTCTTTTGAGACCGATATAATGGTCTTTATTCATAACTGATAGATAATGACAGAGGTGATCAATAGGCTTTTTGGTTGATCCAATTGGGACTGTGGCATTAAGGATAAAGAAAATGATAATACTTTCTAGATCATATTTACCTGTTGACTGGGGGAGTAGTGGGGAATTAAGAATAAAGGACTTGGCTCATGATCTAAAGTCTTACAGAACAAAAGAGAATTAAACACGAAGGCAGAGCGGTCACAAACCAGTCATCAACCACGTTAATCTTCAAGGAAAACGTGTGCTCTTAATCGGGAAAAAAATCAGAACACTCTGATTATGTTATCGACTACATTATAGTGATGGATCCATGATTGTCAGAGAAGAGGGGATTTCATCCCTCGGTCATATGATCCGGTAATTTTACTGACCCTACTTCATTTAAATGTTGGAATGAGTTAGCGTAAGGGCTGGTGGATGGGAAGGGGTGGGGAGGTGGTCCACATACTAGATGCAAAGTCCTACCTGCTTGCTCCTAACGATGTACCGACAGGGAGAGTAAAATTGTACACTTGCGATTGACTATAAAGGAAAGAGTACAGCTCCAGTATAACAAAACATGAAGTGATTTGTTAAGAGTCCAACAATATACGATCAAATCAATACCTTTGCAGATGATGCCATCGACAACAATGTTGAGTAGAAGTCATCGTGACACTGAACGTCGAGTGTCAGGTCCTTCAGATGAGTCATCTTACAGATAAACTGAGCGAGATCACGCGATGCAGAGGGACGTCCACTGAGATCATCAGAGCTGATGTCAAGAGTCTCAATCTGTTATGATAGCAACATTATGTTGAATTATTACTAATAACAACCAAATAAAACTATATTCAAAATTCTGCTATATTAATATCGTCGCCACTATGAAAAATCTTAACACAATGACATTTATTTTGTTTATGATGTACAAGTCTTGACACCTGAAATTAGTACTAATTTCAATAGTTCCTGGATTCTTTTGAGACCGATATAATGGTCTTTATTCATAACTGATAGATAATGACAGAGGTGATCAATAGGCTTTTGGTTGATCCAATTGGGACTGTGGCATTAAGGATAAAGAAAATGATAATACTTTCTAGATCATATTTACCTGTTGACTGGGGGAGTAGTGGGGAATTAAGAATAAAGGACTTGGCTCATGATCTAAAGTCTTACAGAACAAAAGAGAATTAAACACGAAGGCAGAGCGGTCACAAACCAGTCATCAACCACGTTAATCTTCAAGGAAAACGTGTGCTCTTAATCGGGAAAAAAATCAGAACACTCTGATTATGTTATCGACTACATTATAGTGATGGATCCATGATTGTCAGAGAAGAGGGGATTTCATCCCTCGGTCATATGATCCGGTAATTTTACTGACCCTACTTCATTTAAATGTTGGAATGAGTTAGCGTAAGGGCTGGTGGATGGGAAGGGGTGGGGAGGTGGTCCACATACTAGATGCAAAGTCCTACCTGCTTGCTCCTAACGGTGTACCAACAGGGAGAGTAAAATTGTACACTTGCGATTGACTATACAGGAAAGAGTACAGCTCCAGTATAACAAAACATGAAGTGATTTGTTAAGAGTCCAACAATATACGATCAAATCAATACCTTTGCAGATGATGCCATCGACAACAATGTTGAGTAGAAGTCATCGTGACACTGAACGCGGAGTCTCAGGTCCTTCAGATGAGTCATCTTACAGATAAACTGAGCGAGATCACGCGATGCAGAGGGACGTCCACTGAGATCAGCAGGGTAGATCCCAAGAAACTCAATCTGTTATGAAAGCAACAGTATGTTGAATTATTACTAATAACAACCAAATAAAACCATATTCGAGAATCGTTGCCGTAGCATTGCCGTAGCAAAAACTCTTAACACAATAACATTTATTTTGTGTATGATATACAAATCTTGACACCTGAAATTAGTACTAATTTCAGCAGTTCCTTGATTCTTTTGAGACCGAGGTAATGGCGTTATTCATAACTAATAGATAATGACATAATGATGCAGAGGGAGGTTCACTTAGACGGAAACACTCTATGTAAAGAGTCTCAATCTGTTATGATAGTAACATTTTGTTGAATTATCAACATCCGATTATAACTGTATTCAAAATTCAGCGAAACGTTTACAATTATATCAATGTCGTTGCCTCAATGAAAATATATAAACACAATACATTTATTTTGTAATGAGGAACTATAGCCTTGACACCTGAAATTAGTACTAATTTCAATAGTTCCTGGATTCTTTTGAGACCGAGGTAAAGGTGTTTATTCGTGTTTATTCATAACTGTTAGATAATGACAGAGGTGATTGATATGTTTTTGATTGATCCAATCTAGACTTTGGGCATTGCTTTGGGAAATAATACAAACGGGGACAAATAAATTCGATTTTACATATTTGCAGTTTTATAAATTTAAATATTTAGTCTCATCAGTACTCACAATTGAAATTTATATTTTATACTATTAGTCTAATAATTTTCATTCTCTTTTTATATTATGACAGAAAGTTTACTTTTATCATCCACTTCCAGAAACGATCAACTTTTCGTACCTGCTCTTAACGGTGTACCAATAGGGAGAGTAAAATTGTACACTTGCGTTTGACTATATAGGAAAGAGTACACCTCTAGTATATCCAAAACATGTAGTGATTTGTTGAGAGTTCTGAAATATACGATCAAATCAATACCTTTGCAGATGATGCCATCGATGACGATGTTGAGTAGAGGTCATCGTGATACTGACCGTCGAGTGTCAGGTCCTTCAGATGAGTCATCTTACAGATGAACTGAGCGAGATCACGTGATGCTGAGGGACGTTCACTGAGATCAGTAGAGTCGATGTCAAGAGTCTCAATCTGTTATGATAGCAACATTATGTTGAATGAATACTAATAACAACCACATAAAACTATATTCGAGAATCAACAATTCATTACAAATTATATTAATATCGTTGCCGTAGTGAAAACTCCTAACACAATATCATTTATTTTGTGTATGATATACAAATCTTGACACCTGAAATTAGTACCACTTTCAATAGTTCTTGGCTTCTTTTGTGACCGATTCATACATGTAACTGATAGATAATGACAGAGATGATTAGTTTGTTTTTGATTGATCCCATCGAGACCGTAGGCATTGCGGATAAAGTAAATTATAATATTTTCTAGATCATGTTGACCTGTTGACTGAGGGAGTAGTGGGTTAATATGAATGAAGGACTTGGCTCGTGATCTAAATTCTAACGGAACAAAAGAGAAGAAGTCAACGCAAAGCATAGCATCCCCTCGCCGGGTACAATTTCCTTAATTGAGCAATTTTTCTATATTCAATGGGCTGTGACCTTGAGCTTTGACGTATGTACTCAACAACATTACTTACGTTATTGGATTTTTAAAAAATCGCTTATATCTAAGTAGGCATTTTCGCATATTTAATGAGCTATGACCTTTGTCCTTTGACCTACATACTCCAAAATTATACATAGGCTGTATTTTAATACCATGTGCCTTCATATCAAATTTCATTAAAATCCGTTAAATATTATTATAGTTATCAAACGGAAACCAGATTTTTTACAGAAGGACAGAAGGAAGGACGTGCGGCAGCTTTACTACATGTACTGTATATCGCCTCCGACTTCGTCGACGAGGGGTTTAATAATACAAGAAGGCATAACGGTCACAAACCAGTGCTCAACTACACTACTCTACATCGAAAATGTGGGCTTTTAATCGGGGGAAATCAGAACAACCTGATTATGTTATCGAATACATCATAGTGATGGATCAATGATTGTAAGAGAAGAGGGGATTTTTCATCCCGCGGTCATAATTATTATGATCCGGTAATTTTACTGATCCTATTACATTTAAACGTCGGAATGAATGAGGGGTGGCGTTGGAGGAGGGGGGGGGGGGTGGACGATCCACATATTGGATGTCAAGTCGTAATCTGTTATAATAGTTACATTGTATTGGATAAAAAAATGCTGACATTACACTTCTTAAAAATAATTTTAAACATTACATCATGCTTCAGTTGCCATCGTCATTGTTTTATAAAAGCAATACGTTTTTCTGCAATTTGATTTAGAACAAAATATTGAAAAAATAATTGTGCATAACAGAAAAGGGTTCCAAAGGGTTTCAGATATAATACAAACGGGGACAAAGAGATTTGACTTTTCATTTTTGTAGGTTTTTAAATTTAACTATTTAGTCTCATCAGTATTCACAATTGATATAACTGTCTTTCCATCAGTATTTCCGTAGCACTTCGAATTGTCATATGAAATGAAAAATATGGTCAATATTATTCACTATCAATCATATAATCTTCATTCTGTTTTTGTATTATGACAGCAATTCACTTTTCGCATCCACTTCATGAAAGGATCATCTTTTCTTACCTGCTTCCTCTTAATGGTGTACCAATAGGGAGAGTAGAATTGTATACTTGCGTTTCACTATGTAGGAAAGAGTACATCTCAGTATAACAAAATTATGTAGTGATTTGCTAAGAGTCCAAACAATGCCTCCTATTCATCCAAGCGTGGACACATACCACACAAGAATGATACCAAATGAATTGGGATGAAACACTCTTTCATGAAATGTATAATAATTTACTGGTCATAGATGATTTTTTTAAATAATTAGCAATTTTCTAAGTGTAAACTTTTTTTTGCCTCACACGGTATAGGAAAGAATGCACCTCCAGTATAACAAAAACATGTAGTGATTTGCTAAGAGTCTAACAAAATATGATCAAATCAATACCTTTGCAGATGATGCCATCGATGACGATGTTGAGTAGAGGTCATCGTGATACTGACCGCGGAGTGTCAGGTCCTTCAGATGAGTCATCTTACAGATGAACTGAGCGAGATCACGTGATGCTGAGGGACGGTCATTGAGATCATCAGAGCGGATGTCAAGAGTCTCAATCTGTTATGATAGCAACATTATGTTGAATTATTACTAATAACAACCAAATAATAATCTTTTCAAGAAACAACAATTTGTTTTAATTTATATCGATGCCACAATGAAAAACTCTTAACACAATACACGTGGCTACGTCCCTGCCAGTGGGCAGAGCCCCGGAAGCTCTTGGGTTTCAGGTATTTTATTACGGTCAGATGAGCATCCAGGGGACTACCTTTGGGCCCTTGGTGGGGTCCGGGAGCGGAGCTCTCGTGAACTCTGGGGTTTTAGGCATTTAATTAAGGTCAGATGAGCATATTTTGATACCTCATTTGTGACATTGGCAGGTCACTTATTTTTTCTCTCTCTCTTTCTTTCTTTTTCTCTGTAACATACTTTGTCAAAAAGTGACGGGGGCTCGAGCCCCCGATCCCAGCCGTTTTGCAGACCATGACATAATGGCTTCTAAATAAGCATATTTTTCGCCCGACTGTAAATTTGGGAATTTCTAATTTTTCAACAAACGCATAAAAAGGTATGACTTACAAAAATCGGGAAATCATGTCATTTCAGCAACATTTTTAAATCACTGGTATCGAATAAGAAATACCCCCCTCCCCCCCCCCCCCATCAGTACGCCAGCGTTCAGGGGCTCATGTCTTCTCACCTCTATAACAAAAAACAGACCCTCCCGCTTCCGGCGCCTATGACCAAAAGGGTACATAAATAATACAAACAGGGATGGACTGATTCGGTTCATCATTAGTGAAGTTCTGTAAATTAAACTATTTTGTCTCATCAGTATTCACAATTGAAATAGCTGTCTCTCCATTAGTAATTCCGTAGCATTTCGAATTGACATATGAAATTTGAAATATGGTTTATATCATGCACATTTAATCTCATAATCTTCACATGTTTTTGTATTATGACGGAAATTCACTTTTAGGATCCACTTCCTGAAACGATCAACTTTTGCTACCTGCTTCTCCTTCACGGTGTTCCAATGGAGAGAGTAAAATTGTACACTTGCGTTTGACTATACAGTGCATCCCAGAAAAAACGAAACCGAGAATTATCGATGTTTTATCGTAACTTAATCACAATTATAATTGATAAATGACACATATATATGTAAAGCTTAGATCCTCCTCTTTCATTTTGTGCAACTCGTATAATCCATATTTCACGCATGAGTGATTAAAATGAATTTGAAGAGAGGAAAACAAAAAGTCATTTGGCGGACGGTATCTGAATTTCAAAGAGAAAATCACATTTCTAGAAAGTTGAGTTTCTGCCCTTTCATAAGACATCTTAGTCCGGAAAAATGAGCTTGGAATAAAAAAAGTTCTGTTTGTTTAAAGCAGTGCTTGCATTTCCATAATTTTATTAAACGAATTTGTTTTCACTGACTGTCTGCTGTAGCAACAAACAGAATTAACAAAAGACTTAACTCTGTTTCGTTGACAAACGGCCGTAGATGAAAGACTTCATGCATGGCTGATTGTCAACGAAACGGAGTTAAGTCTTTTGTCAATTCTGCTTGTTGCTACGGCAGGGAGCCAATGAAAACTAAATCGTTTGATAAAATTATGGAACTGCAAGCACTATTTAAACAAACAGAACTTTGTCATTCCTTGCTCATTTTTCATGATTGAGGTGTCATATGAAAGGACAGAAACTCGACTTTTAGAAATAATATTTTCTCTTTGAAATTCAGATACCGTCCGCCAAATGACTTTTTGGTTCCCTCTCTTCATATTCATTTTTATCACTCATGCATGATATATGCGTCATATGAGTTGCATTAAATGAAAGAGAAGAATCTAAGCTTTCCAAATATGTGTCATTTATTAATTATAAATGTGACTAAGTTATGATAAAACATCGATAGTTCTCGGTTTCATTTTTTCTGGGACGCACTGTCAAAAAAACATGAAGTGTGTTGCTAAGAGTCCAAACAAAATATGATCAATTCAATACCTTTGCAGATGATGCCATCGATGACGATGTTGAGTAGAAGGCATCGTGATACTGACCGCGGAGTGTCAGGTCCTTCAGATGAGTCATCTTACAGATGAACTGAGCGAGATCACGTGATGCAGAGGGACGTTCACTGAGATCACCAGAGTGAATGTTAAGAGTCTCAATCTGTTATGATAGCAACATTATGTTGAATTATTACTAATAAAAACCAAATAATAATCTTTTCAAGAAACAACAATTTGTTTTAATTTATATCGATGCCACAATGAAAAACTCTTAACACAATACACGTGGCTACGTGCCTGCCAGTGGGCAGAGCCCCGGAAGCTCTTGGGTTTCAGGTATTTTATTACGGTCAGATGAGCATCCAGGGGACTACCTTTGGGCCCTTGGTGGGGTCCGGGAGCGGAGCTCTCGTGAACTCTGGGGTTTTAGGCATTTAATTAAGGTCAGATGAGCATATTTTGATACCTCATTTGTGACATTGGCAGGTCACTTATTTTTTCTCTCTCTCTTTCTTTCTTTTTCTCTGTAACATACTTTGTCAAAAAGTGACGGGGGCTCGAGCCCCCGATCCCAGCCGTTTTGCAGACCATGACATAATGGCTTCTAAATAAGCATATTTTTCGCCCGACTGTAAATTTGGGAATTTCTAATTTTTCAACAAACGCATAAAAGGTATGACTTACAAAAACCGGGAAATCATGTCATTTCAGCAACATTTTTAAATCACTGGTATCGAATAAGAAATACCCCCCCCCCTCCCCCCCCCCCCCCCATCAGTACGCCAGCGTTCAGGGGCTCATGTCTTCTCACCTCTATAACAAAAAACAGACCCTCCCGCTTCCGGCGCCTATGACCAAAAGGGTACATAAATAATACAAACAGGGACGGACTGATTCGGTTCATCATTAGTGAAGTTCTGTAAATTAAACTATTTTGTCTCATCAGTATTCACAATTGAAATAGCTGTCTCTCCATTAGTAATTCCGTAGCATTTCGAATTGACATATGAAATTTGAAATATGGTTTATATCATGCACATTTAATCTCATAATCTTCACATGTTTTTGTATTATGACGGAAATTCACTTTTAGGATCCACTTCCTGAAACGATCAACTTTTGCTACCTGCTTCTCCTTCACGGTGTTCCAATGGAGAGAGTAAAATTGTACACTTGCGTTTGACTATACAGTGCATCCCAGAAAAAACGAAACCGAGAATTATCGATGTTTTATCGTAACTTAATCACAATTATAATTGATAAATGACACATATATATGTAAAGCTTAGATCCTCCTCTTTCATTTTGTGCAACTCGTATAATCCATATTTCACGCATGAGTGATTAAAATGAATTTGAAGAGAGGAAAACAAAAAGTCATTTGGCGGACGGTATCTGAATTTCAAAGAGAAAATCACATTTCTAGAAAGTTGAGTTTCTGCCCTTTCATAAGACATCTTAGTCCGGAAAAATGAGCTTGGAATAAAAAAAGTTCTGTTTGTTTAAAGCAGTGCTTGCATTTCCATAATTTTATTAAACGAATTTGTTTTCACTGACTGTCTGCTGTAGCAACAAACAGAATTAACAAAAGACTTAACTCTGTTTCGTTGACAAACGGCCGTAGATGAAAGACTTCATGCATGGCTGATTGTCAACGAAACGGAGTTAAGTCTTTTGTCAATTCTGCTTGTTGCTACGGCAGGGAGCCAATGAAAACTAATTCGTTTGATAAAATTATGGAACTGCAAGCACTATTTAAACAAACAGAACTTTGTCATTCCTTGCTCATTTTTCATGATTGAGGTGTCATATGAAAGGACAGAAACTCGACTTTTAGAAATAATATTTTCTCTTTGAAATTCAGATACCGTCCGCCAAATGACTTTTTGGTTCCCTCTATTCATATTCATTTTTATCACTCATGCATGATATATGCATCATATGAGTTGCATTAAATGAAAGAGAAGAATCTAAGCTTTCCAAATATGTGTCATTTATTAATTATAAATGTGACTAAGTTATGATAAAACATCGATAGTTCTCGGTTTCATTTTTTCTGGGACGCACTGTCAAAAAAACATGAAGTGTGTTGCTAAGAGTCCAAACAAAATATGATCAATTCAATACCTTTGCAAATGATGCTATCGATGACGATGTTGAGTAGAAGGCATCGTGATACTGACCCTTGAGTGTCAGGTCCTTCAGATGAGTCATCTTAAAGATGAATTGAGCGAGATCACGTGATGCAGAGGGACGTTCACTGAGATCACCAGAGTGAATGTCAAGAGTCTCAATCTGTTGTAATAGCACGACATCATGTTGGATACACAATTGCTGACATTACTATACTGAATTATATATAACATTACATTTTTTTGCTTCCACTAAAAGCGTAATTTTTTTCCTAATTGTTTTTTTTTATCAACGGCGTACTAGTTTTACAGTAAATTCATCCAATTTAGTTTGACTATCGAAATGAGTGAACTTCCAATGGATCCCCGCACCCGTCATCTCGGCAATTTCATGCCTCTCCTCTGTCCCGTAATGAGCAATATATTTGTCCCTGATATGCATTCGAAAAACAAATTATATAGCCTGAATCAATTATGCAGAATTTGTAATTCAATGCATTTTTCAGAAGACTCTATATTCTAGTCTCTAGACATGTCTGGACTCTTGAAAACGATACAATATTGGAGAAATACGTTCCTTTATAAAAAGTAAAAATATTCATTTTAGTTTATAAAACTTAAAGATGCAAACATAAATTTGCATTAAGTATGCATCTGGAAATTACATATTTATTAATGTTCATCTGTACAAGCATAGAAGAAATAGATTCATTACAAGGGTAAAGGAAAGGGAAAAGAGGAAAATAAAGCAAGTGTTTGAGTGTGTGGCAAAGAGAGAGGGAGAGAGAAAGAGAGAGCAACTTGCTTTTGCACCAGCTTTTCGTTGTTAAGTGAGTTCCTATATTTTGGACCGTGTTTCAAGACGAATACGAGTGAGGGGAAGGTGGAAATGATTGGATTGTCTGGTTGGGTATTGTAATAATGGTATGTACAGATATTTAACATGTACAGATTTAAACATGCTTAGTTAAAAAATACATAACATCACGACAATAGGTACTGGAAATATATGAGTTTTAAATAAGAAAAGTTTAGCTTTGGATTTAGCTTTTTTATGAATTATTCTAATGGCTATCTGTTTTAAAACAGTAATTGTACTGGTAGGGCTTTAATAGTGTTCTCAAGATCCTTTATCGAATATTCCCAGACTATTGCAACGGTTGCCATAATAGTCACCTTTAAGGAGAAAATAAATGACATGAGTTGATGAATATCAGCGATGAAAATAAAATTTTGCAATATAAAAGTGAATATAAATATGCAAAGAGTCAAGCTATGGTTATACAATTTAGCCATCACTAATCCAAAAGCATAATCTTCTCCTTTTTTTGCAAACAATGTTATTTATAATGCTAAATGTATTATTCATTGCGGATATAGTATCAAAAATAATATCGCTAGTGACATTCGTTTGTTTCGCAATGTATGGTCAACAAGGGATCTGAAAGATCACGACGTTTCGTGTGCCTCTGCTACACTTCGTCACGTGATAAAATAAATTGTACGCAAGCGTATTTTATATTATACGGGTGGACCGGGTGGACCGGGTGTCAAATAATTAGAACAATAACGGACAAGGCCTATTGGTCGAAACACACGGGTGCTCAACCAATCAACGGGCCGCTGGATCGATGCGGGGCGGCTTGACGGGGAGTGTCATGGCGGCGTATCGTACGCATCCAAAATAGACGTATTAACCCTCCGTGTGTACCAATGTCAGGCTACGGGAAAGACACGGAGTCTCGTCATGCTACACACCCTTTAATATAGTGGTCCGGGATTTCCTAAAAGAGTAGGGGGATCTTTTTGCCGGGGGAATAAGATTCGTTATTCACACTGACTCTCTCGTATTTTCCGATCGGGGAGAAACAAAAATCATTATAAACATTGAAATCTTGTTTTCTTCCTCCTTTACCATTCACTAAAGTTAGGGCAAGTCCACTAAAAAAATAACTTACTTTCAATAAAAGCAGAAATATTGATAGTAATATATTTTTGTGTGGATGCACTAATATAGAGTAATTTGTTTCGGTTAAATGATGAAAATTAACATTTTGATAAACTATTTATATCAAATTCGATGATTATGAATTCATTCAGAAAATAGTATCAATTTTTTCAAAGTTCATGAAAGATTTTGTGAAATGCCATGCACGCAATATGATCCAAATCAAATCACATAACCTGGTCAAAGGAATGGGAAAATCAAGGTTTGGGGGATAAAAAGGGACACGAATGGGATAAACATATGTTCAGCAATTGTAAGGAGATGAACAAACAGCATGTGAATGCGGCCAGGAACAGAGAATGGAACACCTGCTAGTCTGCCCACTCCTGCCAGAGTCATGCACCCAAGATGACCTGGAAGCCGTGAATTGCCGTGCCAAAGCCTGTGTGGACCACTGGACGGGACTTGTGTAGTGACTCGATAAGAAGAAGCAATTGTTAATAGTGAGGCAGTAAGGTCACAAGGTCAAAAAGTTCCGTAGTTTTTACAAATTCATAATCTCCTTATTAGTTATCCGATTTCACCCCTTTTTTTGTCTGGCTCTATTCTGCTTATGTTTTTCTGCATCTATTAGAAGCAAATTATTTTTGGAACGGGCTTATCCTTTAAACTAGAGAAGAATTTGGGAGTTAAGATTAGAGTGATCAAAGATGAAGAAAATAATTGATTTGGCAACCCACTGGCTTAAATCATGAAATATAACTTCAAACATAAATAGTTTAAAGATACTATGCCCCTTTTGCAGCCGACATTAAATTCTGTAGAACTTTGCAGGAATTATGAATATGTCATGTTTGTCCTATCTGTGAAATTTAAACATTAGCGGTGTCATAGTATTCAAATTATGCAAGGAAATCCGGTCCTTCTAGACTTCACTGTGAGACACTATTGAGTGACTGACTGACATCTTTTTTTCTTTGGTAATAACATACCTAAAATGAGCTGTAACGGGAACATGGGCATTTCTCTACATCAATAACCCACTACTTGAATGTAATGGCCATAATTAGACTGGTTGAATCTTCGTGCAGTACAAAACGTACGACCATTGCTTAGGTGATTGCAATCCCTTTAGTCCATTCGACAACTACTGGTCGTTATTTTCCCACTAAAAGCCATTTTCAAGCCCTTTCGTTTTGAGGGAAGTTCTAAATTAGTATTGTCTTTCAAATGCCGTTGGAATTTAACCTTTTCATATTTTTTTTAATGTAATATTCCTTCTTTTTTTGTACTAAAAATAAATTCAAGATGTTTGAATTAATGTACTTTTCTAAAACCATATCTCTGTTTTCCAATATTCTCCTAATAAGTCATTTCGATCTTATGACACCAGGAAAACTATTATCCTGACTGAATATGGCATCCATTTTGTTTAAAGAATGATGTACCAAATAAACTACAACGTAGATGATACAAAGATTTATACTGACCTTGGAATCGCCTGCTTTACTCGCAAGCACCGAGTAGAAAACATCATGCATAGTACCAGTAACTTGAGTAAGATCGATCGTAACAGATCTCGGTGATCGTGATGAGCACATGAATTCAGCCAGGTCATCTGAAGCCGTCCTTCCACATGGCTTCTCAATAATCAGGTTATCCTGCAATGAACATGTACACAAATAATATTGTGAGGCTAGAAACATAAACATCAACATAATAGTATATTATTCTGATTAATCACCTTCATTGATACTGATGTTTTAATAAGCTTTTTTTCCCCTTCCATTTTCCGTTTGGTTCCTATTTTGTTTTCATAATCTAGATATCGATATGAATATCAAATAATATCTTAACAACATTACGCATTTTAAAGGAATTATTGTGATCTCACAAAATATTTTAAAAATGGGTTCAGTCCGTTATCTCATAATAATTTAAGTTAGCGTTTTATCATATTGGTTTGAACAGTATACACTTGGAAATCCTATTGGGATTGGTGATATTAATAGCGTTATTTTATTAAACAAGGTTTCATTGCAAATACATGCAAGACGGGTTGTACTGCAATAACAATTAATTACAACTCCTATTAACAGACTAAAGTCCTAATACTCATTATTTCTTGTTAATAATAGTTCATTTTGTTCGTGTACATTGCAGTGTTCAAATTAAAAGTGATAATCGGAGTTGTACCTATGCTAGAACCATAAAAGTTGCTTTAAACATGCTCCTGATTTAAATAAAATGTATTCTATCAAGCGTTTGGTTGAATTTGGGTAACGAGAAGTTTGTACAGAATGCATTGCCTTATTAGCGCATGTCGGGGTTCAAAGCATCGTCAGTATACACAGTATGTGTATACAGTCATGTGTTCAAACCAAACGAGGTCATCCTATTAAAGTCTGAGAGAATGAAATTTAAATCAATTCTTTCACTCAAAGAGATCAAACAAAGATAAAATGCATACGTTGCTACAATTCGATGTTACTTTCCTTACCACTTCGCGATGATTCATGATGAAAGTATGCCCTGATACTGTGTGTGCCTGCATCTCCTTGGTGATCTTCAGTTCTTTGCCGGACTTCGATGAGAGATGATCCGCCACGGCTTTGGCCACTGCTTGGTCTTGGCTCTCGTATGCTACATCTACGATGAAGCCACCATAAAGACGGCCCTGTCTGCGCTCTGTTTGCAACGCCATGAGACGGGATACGATATCCAAGCCGACCTCCTTCTGCTGGGCCGAGGTGAAGTACAGTAGGTAGCGGTATTCCACTGCGCGGGGTATGATATTCGCTATCAACTTGTCATACTCATTACGGTTTGACTTGTTAAGAGATGCAAGATACATTCCTGATAGATACTCCTGGAAGAGCTTATGGGGAAACTGTACCGATTGGACTAATGAAGTCGGAGTATTTCTTCTGTCTCGCCTCGGAAGAATTTTCTTCTCTCTGGTGAGTACACCAACTTTACAACCTACATCGATGGACTCTGGATAGCTCTGAAACTCTCTTCTGTGAATACTAACCGTCTCTCGAGAAGTCCCTGGAAGGCAATGCGGCCAATGTGAATCAGGTGTGGACGAATATCTGAACAATGTTCACTTAATTTGCCTTCAACAATACCTGAAGATGGAATGTGCTTCGATAGGTAATGATCAACCAAAAAGTCAATCATCTGATTGAAGAGCTGGAAAATGTTTGCAGCTTGGACATTGCCTCTCGGCGCTCTCCATCAAACTCTTTCCACATGATACACAGCATGGCTGTGTATATGGGGTATGGGGCCATGTTCTCTCTGATCACATCGTTGTTTGATATGAATTGGCTCAGATCTTCAGAGGAAGCTGCGTCTGGATGAAAGAACTTGGTGATGTAAGAAGAGAGGTTTACAGCAGAGAAACCTTCCACAGCAATGAAAGCAAACACCTTTCTGAGATCGGTATTCATCCTAATCTCATCTGATCTCCATTGCCGCGATGTGATTAGTACTGTCCCTGACTTGAACAGACGATTGAGAGTTATCAGGGCGATTTGCTGATTGCTGTCAAGATCGACAGCAAACTCATCTAGGCCGTCCAGCACAAGAAAGACGTCTTTCGGATTCGAGAGGATGTGCTTGTCTAGCTGTTTGGCTGTGACGGGATTGTCGTCTGGAAGATACGACTTCACTATCTCTCCAACAGTTCTGGCCTCTGCCTTGCGAAGTAGGATGACAAGAACCAGTTTGAAATCTTGGTAGCCTTTTCCGTGAATCCAATCCCAAGCGATCTTGGCGCAAAAAGTGGTCTTCCCTACACCACCTTCACCTTCTACCAACAAGCGTTTGGGAAACCTTCCGTTGGCTTTGGTCCTGAGGAGGTTGTCGTAAAGAAGCGGTGTTTTGCGTTTTGTACCTTTGTCTTCTTCCATCAACGTTAGATTGGTGAAGATACGTTTAAATTCAAGTACAAGTTCGATGTTCAGTGGATCGGCTTGAATCTGACATAGATGAATTGCCATATAGTCTTTGACCTCTTCAGCAACCCGTTTGATTTCCTCCTCTGTCATGGACGGTATGTGATCACCAACCTGACCTGTGATGAGAATGGTGAAGAACGTTGTCTTTAGAATGACTAGAAAAATATGACCAGTGTTTAATATCAAACATCAGCAGCAACAACAACAACGGGGAAAAAGTATCTAGCCCAGTATCGTATCATCAGAATAAATAACTTCCTAAATCTCTATTTATATTTTCATTCGGATCAGGGGCAACCATTTTTCTCCTAGGGGGCTCTCACATTGTGTAATGTATTGACGTTGTACCTTGAAATCAGTCCTCCAGGAAAGGATTACTTAGGTCAATGCTAGAATGTCAATCCCTTTGGTCAAAAAATGAGGTTTGGAGCAATCTTATCCTGGGCAAAGTGTCATATAAAATGTGCATGATCTTGTACGTTTCATAACTAAACAAGTTATAACGATTGTCTTCTTTTAAAGGTGCGCTCCTGGTTTGTTAGGCATACCATTCATCACGTTGCCTGTGTACGCATGTATATTCCCCATGTCCACACACATTTCATCGCTAAGCTATCCCGAAACGGTATAGTTATACCGTTTCGGGATAGCCATACGATGAAATTGTGTGTGTGTACGCCTACTAACGATACGTCGTATAAAGAAACGTCGTATAACAAAACGTGGGTCTGGGCATCGTTTCGAACTAGAACTCTATAAAGAATCACGGAGTGGTTTGGGTGTGGACGTATGGTCGAACTAGAACGTATAACTAGGCGGGGCTTAACGTGACCGCACTCAAAAGGAGATATGACCTCAAATTTCCGCTTCCGTTTCATGACCGCACATATACAACGTTTTGCTGTATAGAGTTTCGGACACTTGTTCTTGTGTGTGTGGACGCCCGGTTCGCTATACGATGATTCTTTATACGATGTTTCTTTATAGAGTTTCGGGATAATTCTTTTTGTGTGCGGACACGCTGTATGTGTAATACTGTACCTTTCTGTACGCTATCAGCAAGCTGCACCAGCTTAATGCGTTGTAACGTAACCACCAACGTCTCCCTCGCCTCGCTTTCACGTACTCTCTTCCGCCATTCGTAAAGCATCTTATAGGTAGCATACAGAGTGTTGCCATCTGATCTTTCTCAAACCGACTTAGTTCAGCCTCTTTAAATCCCAAAGCTAGTCCGACCTTCCTGAAATCTGATGGATCCCATACTGTCAGCAAGCAGATATAGTTCGAGGTCAGTCAGATTCCCAGGTCTAAATCATTAGACAAAAGAAAGAAGAAAAATCATACACAGCTTACATATATTTGTAAGGTTTTATAATCAAAGGACTTTCCTTCGATTATCATCTCGAGTGAATACCCTTGTTTGGATTGCAATAAAATATTACTATTTTCCAACATTTGCTGGAATGCAAGCACTCCAAAAAAAATTGCAAAATATGGACCTGGTTAACATAACGGAAATACGCGAAACTTGGTTTATTCCAATTATTATTTTTTTTTACCAACAAACTCTTTAGCCCGTATTCTGCCGAAATTCAGACCTCACGGTGGGTTAAAGCTTTAGTTTATAATCGAGTTTAGAATGGAAATTAGTCTGAAGTTTAATGAAGTTTATCTTTAAACGTGATCTCCTATCAAGGGTCGGGCGTACCTCAATTAACAGAATAAGGACCAAAGTCGCTCTTTCATTGTGCTTACTTATCATTTGGGCCAGGGTTTCGTTCTACATCCCCGGATCTCAATAGAAGTATGTTGGTCATGTCTGGACAGTCATTCCCTTTCATTTCATCTGCTTCACCACTGGTTGTCCCTAATCCGAGGACCGGATAGATCGGGGATCCATGATACTCCGTTACTTCCTAAGAATGAAGAGAAAATTACGAATAGATGACACAATTTTAAATCTGTGAGCTATATACATGCCATACTGAGATAAAATTGTGCCACAATGTATTTTTGGCGGGGATTTTTTATCAATGGTTTTTAGTTTATTCTTTAATACATAATACAGCAATAATTAGCGCAGACAGATGTTAGAAGGTGTTCATGTAGCCATTGAACAAGATGGGCGGACAATTCATGATATTCCCTTACTTCCTTTATGAAACTTATGGACAAAAGACAATTTTCAAAAGAATAATCAGACATTATTTGAAGAAAATATACACGTAGTTTTACGCGAGTATAAGAAATCTGTGAAAAGTGTAAAGGGTAATTTACCACTATTTACGGTTGTCACAAACGTCAAACATACACTTTTCACAGCAAATTTAAATAAGCTATAATAGCCTACACCTTTTGTAACTCCAATTTTGCTAGTTACATGTTAAATGTCCTGTCTTGTTCAAAACCCCGTTTCTCAAAAAAATTGTTATATACAGTTTTGGGGGAAGTTTTTACTTTGATTTATTGTTCGCATGTTTTTTCTCACTGTTTTTTCTTTCTTTGTTGTTTTTATGTGAGTGGCGTGGTTCTAGGAAATGCATATCAATCATACCCTGATAGATGATGTTCTTTGGTTGGTATTTCTCGTGGTATCTAGCCTGTGTTTAGGTGATAGGTCAGATGATTGGTCCTCTTTCCTTGACGGTGCAGAGTCTAAAGTTTCCTCCTTCTCTCGATTGATGCGATCTGTCTCACCATGAACGTCTGCAGGTACATGTGAGTGCGACTCTGATGTGCCAACTGCAGGTTCGTCTGTTTCACATATTTGAGCAGATTTAGGGGTGTATTCATGTGACATGAGATTAATGGCTATGTCATTATTGTCCAATTCGTCTTCTACACAGGGTCGGGGAACTGAAATTGTCACGTCAGTGGTACCAGGGACAGGGTTGGTCTCTTTTTCAATTGAAGAACCACTGTTTTGAGCACATGAAGACTCAGAGTGAGAGACATCGCTATGACCGGGGTTGTTTACATCGTATGGGGATCCACTCTCCTTGACAGTATCACACTCTGGGCAGTCATATAGTGACAGAGTCGGTGAGCTTGCGTTACCTTTGCCATTGTTGACGTCACGTGAAGGCCCTGTTTGAGCAGAAGATGTAGACTGATGGGCCGTGTTGCTTGGAGATCTATTCGCATCGGGTGAAAAGCCAGTGCGAGATGAGCTGTTACACCCAGAATTTGTGTCTTCTTTGGATGGCTCAGCATTCTTAGTTTTTTTCATTAAGTTGTGAAGTTTCCTCCAAAAGTAATGGTAGTCGTATTCTTTCCTCCGACGGCGCATGAACGTGCCGATTCCTGACACGCCATTCACCAAGAGACACAGGCATGGTGGCATCAGGATACTATGTTATTCAAGAGGAAAACAAAGATTGATGCAGAGTAAGTTCATAAGAAGGTCAACATGACTTTGTATAAGAAAAAAATGTCAAATCCTTGTACGGATTTATCTTAAAGATACTATGTCCCTTTTGCAGCCAAAATCAAATTATGTAGAACTTTGCAGGAATTATTAATATGTAATGTATATCCTACCTGTGACATTTAAACGTCAGCAGTTTCCTTATATTCATATTATTTTTCGTCGTTGGTAATAACGTTTATAAAATGAGCTGTAAAGGGTACATGAGTATTTGTCTACATCAATAATCACTTCTTGTAATGGCCAAAATTAACCTGATTGAATCATTGCGCGGCACAAAATTTACAGCCATTCGGTACAATCGTCTGAAAATCAGACTATTACTTAATGACTTGGTAGCACTTAAAGGTAATACAAAGTTTTGGTATGGGGGGTCATGAATTTGGTTCAAATTAACATATTGGAAGCATATGTGATCCTACAATATTCAATAACCGTTGTCGCTGTTGAAATCGAGTCTAAAGTGATGAAATTAAAAATATTAAGCTGTTCATGTTGTATAGCTCCCTCTCAAGGTCAAGATATCAATTTAGCTATAAAATAATGTTTCTTGACTAGAATCGACCGATTGGCTATTCCCATTTGGAAATTATATACCACAACTACATATTCCGAGATTTTCATGGTCGCAGCTACCATTGTTTGGTCGTAGGCGCTATTTGAAATTTATCAAAATTTACCGGGAGCACCGGTAAATTTTTTAATTCAAATTTTCTCGAAAGCAGAAGTGTTTTAGGGGCTAAATTTTCTGGTGCTTATAATACATCCACAGGGGCATCCAAATATGTACAAATTGTAAAGAATCACTATCCAGCCAATTTTCAAAATTTACCAAAACTTTGTATTACCTTTAAGTCGATTCTACAACTGCTAGCCGTTATTTTGCCTTTTAAAGACATTTTCAAGCCCCCTTTATGTGAGGAAAGTTCTAAAGTAGTATCATCTTTCAAATGCCGTTGGAATTTTACCTTTTCATTTGTTTGACCTGCAAATGGGACATAGTACCTTTTAACATGCCATGTATGGAATATGTATTCAGGTTAGATTACTATTACATAATATATATCTCATCTTTGAAAGGTGCTATAATGATAATTTGAACATCTCTTAATATTCTGTAATCCCCTCCAGACATGCAACTACCACCGGGAAAACGGCCCTTTCTAGAGGTGCAGTAACAAAAGCTTTATTTTTTTGGGGGGGGGGTAGTTTTTACGGGTTTATGATTGTCGTAGATGTTTCTTGTGCGGGATGTAAGTCCGGGGAAGCCATCCAAAATGTCCTGAAGCTATGGCAGAGGCTGAATATTTTCAAATGCATGATGTCAGACTGGGCGTGTATTATGTGCGCGTGCTCTGTGCACCCCCCCCCCCCTTCCCCCTTTGGTATTTTTTTTAATTTTTGTTTATAACAAAATAAAAAATAAAAAATAAAAATTATACCAATGGCTGACCTAAAAAAGTTGACCTTACCCCCCCCCCCCCCCCAAAGAGGCAAAATGTCAAATTTTCAAATTTCGAGGCCCCCCCCCCCCCAAAAAAAAAGTATCCACTTTTTTAGGGTACGGGCCTTTTCAGCACCCCCCCCCCCCCCCCCCCCCAATTCAGCATTAGTCTGGTGTGTAAAGTCAATACGGTCGGTCTTTTTCTTTTGTTACTAGCCGGAGATTTTGGGAACACGCATTATATCCCTCTGTTCCCGGAGTGGGGGCCGGGCCGCGAATATTTTTTTTACCCGCTATCCTGGCCAGTTTTGCCGTAATAGATCAAAGTAGAGTTCCGAAATTACACTAAATTAAATTAAGCCATTTAATTCCTTCGCCCGATGGCTGCGATGGCCGTCTCATTTACAAGGACCAGCTTGGTCCGCATCTGATGATTGTCATGCATGATGTACATGTGTATTATAATGCACCTCGCATGTAGGCTGCTAGACTCTAATATTAGTCGCTTCCATGGTATTTATCATATAATGGCCAGGCTAGCGTGTAAAAAAAAATTGCGCGGCCGGGCCATTTCGAAGGAAATCCCTGTGTTTTTGTTTAATGCATGTGGCATGTGGAGCGAGAGTACTCCATGCAAACATCGGACGGGCATTTTGCGAACATCGCACAGGCTTCTTGTGGGGTGGCGCCGTACACAGCTATACACGCAGCCGTAGCACACAGCTGCTCGGGGTTGTAGTGTCACCTCAACGGTTCAGGGGGTAAGGGGAATGTATGTATGAGGAGGGTGCAATTAAGGCACTCGCGATGGATTGTAATGCCATTGTAATGCCATGATTACTATTATAAGTAATACAAATAATAATGGTCACAACAGCATGGACCTCTGATGTTATGCTAGCTGTGCACATAATATACCGGCGGACCATGCAAAGTTCAATACAGTTAGGATATATAACTGTCTGTGTAACTTCCAATAAGCGTGTATGCGTTATAAATAGTACATTGCTGCCTGCAAATAGTAATCAAGGTATCTTAAGTAACATCACATTCATTCCGTGTAGGTAGGTTTAAACGGACTTTGGTAATCTGTAATCTATTTCTAGGTATTCGATTCAATTTCAATTCAATTTTATTTCATTCAGTTAAAAAGACAACATTACATATAACAATCAGCTATATATCATGCACTTTAAGAACATATTGGACAAGGACATGAAATAAACTGAATAGATTTCAACCTGAAAGAAACATAATCCTTATATAAAGGTTGACCATTTTTTATAATAAAAAATATAAAACATATCCGTTACTAAACATTATACAATACACAAATCAAGACAACACACATACAGACAAATAAAATATGTCTAGACTTCAAATGATCAATTAATCAAAAGAAATGTATACCTACTTTTAAATACATTTACACTAGCAGAATTATGTATGTATTGAGTTAAAGTGTTCTACAGAACGGTCCTTCGGTTTTGGTTTAGTACTGTACGAGTCAATAGCAAATGAAAATTTTGAGCATTTCTAGTATTATAACTATAAATATAACAATAATAATAATAATAACAATATTTATTAAGCGCAACATATCCATCTCTAGAGATGCTCAAGGCGCATACAGATAACTTTAATAAATTAATATTCAATATACTTAAGATTAAAGAAATATTAAATGTTAAATATTGCAGTTTAGTATAAACAATTTGGAAATTAAATCAGGAAGCAGATTGTAATGACATTTAATAAAAAAAAAACCTGCTTTTGATAAATATACATCCCTATATTGCAAAATGTTTAATACGTAGAATATTGGATTGGTATGGGCGAGAAAAGAAGAATGATTATTAATAATTCTTATTGCACGTTTTGTAATTTAAACAATCTATCTTGATGAATTAAAGCAGCATTGCCCCAGACAATAATAGCATAAAGTAAGGGTACAAAATTGCATAGTATATCATTTTGAGAGTACTTTTAGGGAGAGATTTCAATTTGAACATGACACCAATATCTTTAGAAAATTGTTGCAGATGTCACCAATATGATTGGACCAAGAGAGGTCAACATCAATAATACACCCAAGAACTTTGCTGAAGGAACTCTCTGAATATTTACAATACCAAGTTTGGTTGTTATTGAATCTTTATTTAGTTTCTTCTTTTTGTACACGTATATTGACCTCATTATCTTTTTAACATGTTATATTGAATCATCTACTCTAATGAGTTGAGCATCTTTAATAGCGAAAACAAAAATATATTTCAAATCCGAAATAATGAAAATTACAACTTACACTTACAATTTTTGTAAAAGAGTTCTCGTTATGTTTAATACTCTCATACACATGTTAACGTGGAAGCTTACCGTTTGCTTAATTCTCTGCTATCTCAAAAACTACACGATGAAACGGGGCCTTCAATCTTTTTCCTCATCAGCAGTGTTGACTGTG